>VDFB02365684.1:0-21426 GCA_007258455.2 Sequoia sempervirens | reverse complement strand
GGAACAATTTGAGCCTATGTGCATCTGTTGTGTAATCATAAATTCTACACAAGACATCAAACTCAAACAAGAAGGTATTTGGATCCTCAGTTAGAATACTAGCAAATTGGAGGTATATTCTTCAATGTAGTTTCCCTCTCTTGGTTGGCAATGGGGAACTCAAAAGTTACACATTTTGATGGGTCCACCACTACATCTGCCATGGTTTGGAAGGTCTCCCCTGTATTTGTAGTGGATGTTGGTGAAAGGGAAAGTTCTTGAGGAAAACCCTCGCTTTGATCATTATGATCATCAATATCTTCTTTAGCCTTGTGTGATGTGGGGTGAAATCTTCCCAAGGCATCTTGCTATCTCTGGATATAGCAGGTGTGACTTTGTGTATCAACGACTCCTACACAATGTTAGTAAAACATTCTAGTATTGATGGAATGAATCCTAATTGTCCTAATGTTGGAAACAAAATACTTAAACTAAGAAAGCTTGAAATAACATAGATGAATCTTTGAATGTAGCACCATTCCCAATGGTGCAAAAAATGTAAGGCCCAACTAATGTTTAGTAAGCTTGGTGATATCCACACAATTTAGAGGAGGTACCTAACTGAACAATCCACTAAACCCTTGTAAAGACTCCATTTAATTATCAAACATGGCTAATATAATCTTGTGATGATGCTAGCACTGTATGTGCATTCAAAGACTCTTATACTGTCTATATCATCCTAGTATAGGTGTTTACACATGTAAGAAAAATATAAACTGCTTAATAGTGAAAATAATTGAATTTGAAACGATTGCTATAGCTACTTACATCTAAAGATTGTGACTAGTTCACTATCGATTTAAACTAAACTTTGTAACTAACTAATGTTGCTAACTTTGACTCACTCTAGAGGATAATGCATTGAGACAAACAAAGAAATAAATACAAGACAAGATCTTACTCATGATTTCATTCACATTCACAACATGAAGAATCTGATTAAGACAATGCAATAAGTAAGGTAGCTATTGTAATAACATAAATAATGTGCAAACATTAAAGTGGGGAACAATTACCTTGAGTGGCCCTTGCTCAAGTGACTATCTCCACAGGATAAGTTCAAATCTAGCTTCTTAAATCAATTGACCATAATAATAACTAAAAACCTCTTTATTGCATACTCAAGATTTCACAATCTAATTAGAATCTTTAGGGATATCTTATTCATAAAAACATAACTAGAAACAAGAGTATTGTCTGTGTAATAGAAGAAGACTATTTGAACATATCTATATGCTATATTTGCTATGCTTGTTATTCTCCTCGACCACCAAACCATATACACATAGGCGCAGGGGAGTCTTATTGAAACAATGACTCAAAATAGAAATCTAAATGCAACTCACCACTCTCCTATAAAATAGATTGCGACAAAGTCTAAAACATAACTAAAAACATAACTAAAAAGGTAGAAGAAGTTGATTAGGACTACAACTCCCCTGCAATGGTAAAACTGAAATGTGGACTGTGAATGTCAAGTTAGATTCCCAATTATAGTAGGTTTCTTCTCCTTCAGTAGCCTTATTAAATGATATGGCGACTCACAATCATCTTGATAAATAGACACCTCCAATTTTATAACTGCTACATTCTTCTTTTTCTGGAACTTCCTCTAAATCCTTGTCTAAAACTTCTTTGGCTGTGGGCTACACTCCTTAATTGTTGCAGGTTATAGTCAACTTGCTCTGGTTTCTTGGTTGCAAAGAGTCAGTTCACCAAAATATATACACAATACTAATAACCATAATTTAAACATAGACATACACAACATCCCATACACATTCACACATTTTAAGCATGCAATTACTAACATACCATAATCATATTTCCATACATTAAAACTAGGTTCAAGTTGCATGATGATCATAAAAAGATAGTAAATTTCAGGAATATGTATGAAATGAGTATCTAGAAATATCTAAAAGTATGTACTAAACAATAGGAAACTAGCTACTAATTGGCCTCATTAGTTGCATTCAAAGCCTTAAAAGTTGTCAAGCCACATAAATTCAACTACAAAATTACCTGACGACATTCTGACAACTTTTCAACTAAGAATAAAAAGCTTAGATCCAACATCAGAGGACCAAAAAATCAGTTTCAAGACCCCCCTATTAAGGGCACATACGCCCCTAGGTATCTGTGTCCTCATCTGCATTCCAAATCCAGCTTTTTTATAAAAAGTGCCTAATCTCCAGTACTTCTCAAATCTATATGTAGTTTACTGTTTCAATTTATGTGCCTCCAAAATATTGTATTTATCATATTAGTTCATATAGTTCAACTAGGTTAATCATTTCAAATAATTTCCAATCCACTTTCAAGGCCCTAAGAAAGGAGATCTAGATTTGATTGTCTCACCTTTGTGTTTGATAGTCAATCTATTCACCTTGTTCTCCCTTCTAATGTAATTTTGGAAAAGGAAGCTAATTAACCCTAGGCTTACATATTAAACTTAATGATCACCCCTTTTCCTATATTACATTTTTTTTGACATCATAGGCCTTCTAAAAATTACATTCATTTACCCTAGATCTAGGTTTTGCATAATATTGTCTTGCATTTATCAATTAGGGTTTCATATTTACATCATATAAAGTGATAAAAATCCCAAAATATTGCATCATAGCTTGGATCATCACTTGCATTAGGGTTTGTTTCAGTCATTTAGATCAAATTTGCATTCAAAATTGATTTCAAAAGTGTGATTTGTTGTTCAAACATTGTCATACACTTGCATTTCACTTACATTAGGAAATTCAGGAAAATAATCACTATGAAACCACTTTACAAACAAAAAAAAAACCTTAAACACCAACTTAAACATTTAGTTTTTTAGTTTTCAAACCTCTTGTTAAGGACTCAGATGCCGCTAGGCGACCCTATCCTTGTACAGGTTCATCAACAATTTTTTTCACAATTGTCTGTCTTTGTCTGCTCATTATGTAGGTACTTGCAGATCTTCGTTTTGGAATCAATACTTTCATGTTGCATATAATTCATAAAAGTAAAAGAAAGTGCATTGTTTGTGTTTCAAAATATCAAAATCATCATTTCTAGGCATTTGCATTTTAGAAATAGTCAATTATTGTATTTTAGATCTAAAATTTGCATTCATAAATTGTTTAAGCATCTTCAACATTCTTGCATACTTACATATGCAAATTCTGAGAAATTACTTACTATTACAACTATTTGCAAGTAGAATTAGAATCCTTAAGCAATGTAATACACAACCATATTTTGAGTTAACAGAACCCATGTCCAGGACTCAAACGCCCTTGGGTGCCCCTGTCTTACTATTCTTGGCCATAAAAACTTTTGCCTAGACCTCTATTGATGTGTTTCCTCTCTGCTTTTGTTGTTTAAGTTTTGTTTCTAGCTATTTTGTTGTGTTTGTTTGTTAGTTTTGTGTTCATCTTGGGTACACTTAAGTATTTTGGATCTTGTATGAGTTTCACGACCTATTGTCATATTGACAATACTTCAATGAGGCATAGTTCTAGAATTATGGCAACCTGCATTGGTTTCACATCTGTTGTGGATCATGAGTCTTCTAGCTCATTCATGACAAGTGTTGTCAATACTCAACCCATTTTAGACTATTCCTTCTTACATTTTGTTTGTGCATTTCTTTGTTGGTTTTAGATTGTAAGGGGAGTACCCTTCATCATCAACAACAACAATAATAATCTGAAACCAACAACAACAACAAAGAAATTCACAAAAAAAATGCAAGAAGGAAGCAAATATTTTCTATTATCACTAAAATGAAAATGACATTACAACATTACAACTGCCATCACATGACTTTTTGATTACATAAATCTGCAAATCTGTAAATCGGAGCCACAATCTACTCTACTTTTCCCCACTCTCTGTCACTCCATTCACATCCTTTATTTTGAATGTGTAACCACCCAAGAATCTTTTGGAAAGTCTAATCCCCACAAGAAGATATTTCAAAATTTTATCCAATTTGGTAGTGCAACTTTGTGGGGTCGTAACTTTCGATCTGACGATTGGATTTTCAATTATAATACCTTTTCAAAAATCTCTGGAGGAGACGCTTGGCCATAAAATGCTATTATAAGGTGCATTTTAATTTTTGACCAATTTTCGAGCCCATCCAGAGACTCTAAGTGCTTCAAAATTGACTTAAATCATATTTAACAAGATTTTTGAAAATTGAAATTTTAATATCTCTCAAATTATAAATGATATTGAAGTGATTTCTTCACCATTGACTTCAATTTACCATTCCCTAGGTATGTGTAAGATTTCATGCCCATACGTGCATAATTATAGACTTACTAAAAATAGTAACTTGCCAAATTTAGCCCTTATCGAAAAGAAACAACATTTTTTTGGTTGATGCAAGATTGCTCTTACACCCTAGATGCTCCTACATCAAGTTGGCACTAAAGAAAGTTAAAGGAAAATGTTGGGCTATATGCATCCTAAAAATATTCTTTAGAGATGGACACTAAAATAAGGACAAATTATATAGTCAAAATTATCAGGTGTGCAATTTTTGACCTTACAACATGATGCTCTTTCTTCCAACTACTCAAAGTGAATAATTACAAGTAGACATAGAATTAAATTTATTATGTTAATAATTAGCACTTCTAACTTTTATGAATGAGACATACTACTATGGATGATAGATTGGATTTGATATACATAATTGTATGCATGAGAAACTTAAAATTGAAATTGATGTATGGACATGCAATTGATAATGAAATGTAGTTCATTAATTTAATCTTAATTAATTGGAATCGTTATCCACACCTAGTGGTATATTGTACATATAATTCAAAGTTATATGAAAAATCATTTATGGATATTATGGACAACCACTTGATTGAAGATGTCATACAAATATTGTATTTCAATATGTTGGTTATGGATTACAATGAAGTATTTATCTAGTATCTTAAATTATAGAAACCAAAAAGATGTCGGATGATAAATACAGGTTAAACTTCTATGACTTCAACTTGAGAGTGAAAAGATTTATATATTTGAAATTTTAATATTTATAACAACTTTTAAAGTGAGCACATAAGTTCATATTGTGTATGAGTATTAGTACATATAATTCAAAGTTATATGAAAATTCATTTATGGATATTATGGACAACCACTTGATTGAAGATATATACAAATATTGTATGTTAATGAAGTATTTATATAGTATCTTAAATTATAGAAACCAAAAAGATGTTGGATGACAAATACAGGTTAAAACTTCTATAACTTTAACTTGAGAGTGAAAATATTTATATATTTGAAATTTTAATATTTATAACTTTTAAAGTGAGCACACAAGTTCATATTGTGTGTGGGTATGTCACCATCCTATCTATGAACTTGAGTGATATCACTAGACAGAGTATTTGAACATATTGTTAGAATGCATATTTTATTTTATTTAATGTCTTAGTCAACTTTTATGTATCCATTATTTGTATTATATGTAACACATGGAGTTATATAAAAGTATATTGTGATGATAAGGAAACATTAAACATACAAGTGCATTCAATAAGTTTTGGTACTACTATAGATATGCATAGCATAATTCCTTTTAATTTTTAGTTAAATAATGTATTTGTATTGTTATGCCTTGCATAACCACCTCATTTTCTTTTTAGTCAAAATGGGCCCCCCTTGTTGTTTCTTCCTTTAGTGTTTTTGTTCTAGCTTTGAGAGTTTTCTTTTTCTTCCAAGCCTTGTTTTGTTTTGTGTTTTCAGGGTTGGGTTTCAAACTGGAATTGTCACCTTGCACCTTCAAAAAGTGTGAGTTCTCGTTTCTGTTCCGATTTTTATCCTCACATTTCTTCCTTGTTTTGTTTTGCCTTATCAGATTCGGGTTCGGGAAGGAACTTGAACTTTGCACTCTTTGAAGATTCATTTTCCTTGTTCCATCCTGATTGCAATCTCCGCTTGCTCGCCATCTTTCTATTTAAAGATAGTAGGTTTCCACAATCCATATCATAGATTTGTATTGCTTCTGGATTCGATTGTGTAAGGATTTTTTTGCATCAACGTTTCGAATCACACTCCGTGATCTTTCTATTTGTTGGAATCAGGTTTTGAACTGGAACCGACACTTAGAACCTTTAGGAGGTTCAAGTTCCAGTTTCTGTCCTGACTCTGATTTTTTATTCTTTATTTTTCTTGTTTGTTTCAAAATTGAGTATTAGGCTAGAACCAAAACTGGAACCAAGAACCTTTTCAAGGTTCTTATTCCAGGTTCCATCTTGATCTCGATTCTCGCATCCACTGTGGTTTTTTCCCGTTAGGTTCGGGTTTCAGAATGAGTTCAAAACCTTGCATTCTTTGAGGGTTCTTGTGCCAGGTTTCTTCTCGATCTCGACTTCCGCTTATCTCTTGAGTTTTAAGCTGGTTCATTAATGAATCTTGCCTCGATCCTAAGGCTCAAACTACCTTACATTAATTGCAATTAGTTTGCACATGCAAACCAATTTATATTTTGATTGCTTCTTAGTTTTAGCTCATAATTGCTTTGCATTTTCAACGAAAAAGAGTTAGAGCCGAGCAGACGATTGGGGTGCAAGTTCAAGTCTAGTGATTTTTGACCCGACATTGTTGAATTTGACATCACAATTTTTGAGGTAGGGGTTCTATTCTTGCTTTCCTTGTTTTTCCTTGTCTTGCTCATTTGTTTGTTTGTTTTTCTCTTCTTGCTTCCTTCATTTCTTGTTTCATTGGGTTTGTTTTTGCTTGTTTGTTGGTTTTTCTTTTGCCATTTGGTTCATTTTTGTTGTTCCTCTTTTGGGTGTTTGTTGTTTGTTGTTTTTGTTTTCATTTCATTTTTCCATGCATGGGTTTCTTCATTCCTGATGAAACCCTAGCTATCTAGGGTTTTCATACCATCGACCTTACAAATATAAGTTGTAACCCTAGGTTTTCCTGCGTCTAATCACCGAAGCTATCGAGTTTACTAAGTATTGGATCAATTTCTTTAAAATAGGGTATTGATGTTGAAATAATCCCGATCCTGATTGTTGAAGGTTTTCTGTAAACATTAGAAATTCACTATGTCACCCTCGTATTTGATCATATTTTGATTCTGATCATCGCACATGTTGTGGGATGGTTTTAGAACGAAACCATAATTACGCACCTTCATCTGGTTCTAGTTCCTAACACCGTTTTGATTTTGATTTCGAACCTTTAGTTGGGATCGGACATTGAAACAAAACCTTACCTTGACCAAATTGATTGATTTGGTGCCAGGTTCCAACCTAATCCTGACTTCCGACTCTTAACCAAAGATTGAAATCGAAATGAAACTTTAACTTGTTACCTTGAGGAGGGTTCTAATGCCATCTGTTGTTCCTATGCTGATTTTCGCATTACTTTCGAGATTCGACCTCGGAATAGAACCAGACCCTTGACACCACATTGAGTTCTAGTGCTAGGTTCTTTCTTGATTTTGACTTTTGACCTCTAGTCGGAATTGGACTTCGAAGCGAAACTTGAACCGGTTCCATTTTCAAAGTTCCAATTTTGAGTGCCATCCTGATCCTGACTTTTGATACACTTTCTTTAAGGTTCCAATGCTAAATATTGTTTCAATCCTGACTTTTGATAGGCCTTTTTCAAGGTTCAAGAGGTGAGGTTCAACTCGATTCTGATGTTCGATAGTATGGTAAGGGGGTTTTGTAATGGTCATGTTCCAAGTGCTATCCTGATCGTAACCTTTGAAAATTAAAAAAAATATCATAAGAATAAGTATTCCTTTCAGGGTATAGGGTTTTAATATGGAATGTATTTAATCCCTAACTCTTTGCATCCCTCCTTCCTAATGAATGTCATGGTTGCAGGTCTATTAAATGTTTGATTCAGAAGAAGATATTGGCACCGAAGAGGTACAAGAAGTATAAGAGGTGAAAAGGGGACAAAAGCCTAAGAGATTGAAGGTAGAACAACTTCCCTTGACAATGAAGTATAAGTTTCAAAGAAATCCAGTCCCATCAAAGTTTGGGTCAGAGGTAATGAAGATAACTGATACATTGGTTGGTCATATTGACCTTGAGCAGTTTGTGAAAGATACTTTCTTAGAAGATGCCAGTCCAAGGGCCAAGAAGATTGCTAATTCAAGACTAACACATGTAGCTTCGTTCCCCATAACTGTGCAATGTTTCAAATTCATACTAGTTGTTGCTCACACATACAAACTGGTCCAGAGGAAATGTATTGATCCTTGGGGGACTGAAATAATTGATCTAACACCGAGAATGATAAGGATGCTCTTTGACTTTCCTCCTCATCCTAACCTCAAAATCATGACAGAAGTTGAGGCATTGCGGCAATATGAGGCAGATGTGGAGGGTAACCTGAGATATATAAATACGAGGTGGTTGAAAGCAGAGAAGAATTCAATAAAGAAACTTCCCACCAAGCCTAAAAGGCATGACTTCTATACAAAAGTAGGGGAGGTTATTAAACTATTGGCTAGAGCATTCGACAAAGAAGACTCACATGCATTTGAGAACTACATGTTCTATTTTATTCAAATTGTGCTTGATTGAAAACATTATTTAGACTGGGGACAAATGGTGTTCAATGCCATTCATGATCATCTCACTAACGTGAAGGACACCAAGACATTATACATGAGTTCCTATGTAATATACTATGCTACAAAATGGGAAAATTCCCAGGCCTAAACATAGAAGGAGTTCTTGGGGAAGTAGTCGAAGAGAACATATTCGGGAAATATTATGACCAATTGAAACTTAAGAAGGAAAAAAAGCATTTCAAAAGAGTAAACGATGCCTTCTTGTATGTTGTTATCAACCGATTGATGAGAGATGTTGGCTTCAGATTGACTAAGGAATCCATGGATTTTATTGAAGAATGTGGGAGTTGGTTTATTCAATACCCCAAAACTACTTACATTAGACTATTTGGTCTTGAAAAGGCTCCATTCAAGTTGCGAAGGTGTTGCAACGATAAAATGATTTTAATGGAATTCTCTCAACAGGCATAGAGGTAAATGCTAAGTTTTTAGAGAAACACAAGGTAGGGTGTCTTTCATTTCCTATGGAACTGGGTTTTTACTCATGTCAATCAACAGTTGCAGCCAAGGCTGTAACATAGGAGTTCCAAGCATGCAATCTCAAATTTTATGAGGAAAGGAAGAATTTTGACCCGAAGGGGAAGATGAATGAGTTATATGCCTCTTTGTTTCCTTATCATGAGCATCACCTTGAAGATTTTTGGGCCAACCTGTAGGATCAATTTGAAGTCAAGAAAAGAGGATATGAAAGATTGACTGTTCCCCAAATGAAGGATTTCAATATTAAAGAAGATATACCTAAAGGGTTGTTAGATGATGGTGTCCTCCTTGATCCTCAATATGAGATAGATGAAATTGCAACAAAGGAGTTGGAGCCTATCAACTAGAAGGAAAAGGAATAGTTAGACATAAGCAAGGTTTCAGAGGTAGTTATTGGTTAGAGCATAAAATGGATTGACATACACCTCAACCTACCTCAAGGAAGAGCTACAAGGAAAAGAAAGGATTCGCAGGTTGAATCAACTTCAGCGGCTAAGACAAGAAAGTAAAAGAGGACTAAGAAACAACCTCCACAAGCAGGAGAAGTTACAATGGAAAAGGTTACAAAAGCCTTAAAACAGGTTAAAGTTACCTACCAAGCTGCCACTTTTGGAGTTGTTTAAGGTTTTGGTGCTCAACCTATTTCTACTGTATATCCTAGAGAAAAAAATCCTCAAGAGGGTCCTTCTATTGCTCCTCCACAAACTAAAGAAATCCCTTCTACTACATTTTCAACATCAAAAGCAGTAACTAAAGAAGGGGAAGAGCCCCCTTGTGATAAAAATTACAAAATATCTCCTCTCACCTGATTCTAAGGAGACTCCTCTTCGAGAGGACCTAGCTAGAGAAGAGGAGGATGAAGAAGACTTTGAAGAAGAGAATGTGGATATAGGAGAAGGGAACCTCCAGAATGAGGAAGAGATGCGACATGTCCTAATAGAAGATTAGTAGCGAGAGATATTGGAAATTGTGAAGGAAGCTACTAAGGACTTAGCCAAGGAAGAAGAACATAAGAGAAAGGACAAAGAGGAGGCTCAAAAGATGGAAATGGAGCTTAAAAAATATTTTTGACATTAAAGTCGAGAATGAGAGGAGAGAGGAGAAAGCAAAAAAGGAGAAAGTTGATAAAGAAAAGCTAGAACAACAGAAGCTATCATCTACACCAAAAATTAGGGTAACTTCTACACCTCCACCACCTTTGAAGCCAACACCTCCAAGTGCTTAGAAAATGATAGTGTCACCCAGTGCCCTGACTTGGTTGAAATTAAATTTGGAAAAGAGACAACAAGTCCAAGCTCAACCTATTCGTAGGGATGAAATGATAAAAGAAGTGGACAAGGTGAAGCCCAAGAATAAGCCAAGAGCCATTCATTCCACTAGACTAACTGAGGATGAGGATCTGATTGTAGATATTGCAATACCTACATTTAATAAGGATGACAGGGAGCTACAAGTTGCTAATTACCAGATAAGTACAATCAATATGGGAAAACAAACTCGTAATCAACAAATGTCACTACTGGATTTGGCAACTACATCAACCAAGTCCAAAATGGAAAAAGAAAAGCAAGTCAAAGATGAGTTGAAAGCACAACTTAGATAGATGAAAAGGTTTTTGAAGGAGCTTACTGATTCTACCCTAGAACATCCAACACCATCAGAGGTTCTCGTGCTTATGAGTCAAAAAGAAGTTGATGAGCTAAATGAAATAAAGAGAAAAGATCAAAGGTTTGATGGATGGATTAATATTCTTTGAAAGGAAATAGAAGGACTACTTGACTAGGGATACAAGTATTATGAAGAAGCACAAATGTTGGGCAAGCAATTAGGAGAATGTATTCAGAAATTGTGGGAAGAAGAGGAGAAATACATAGAGCATATGAAGACATTAAAAGCCATCAAGAGGAAACCTAGAAAATGTTGATTGAATTAGGGATTTTGGGAGATGAGGATATTGAATTTATTGGCAAGGAAATCAACATCATCATCTTTTGATTAGAGATCCTCATTGAGCACATGGTCAATTTACTCAGGATTCAACATGAAGTATGGGATCATTGTAAGGAAACTATGCAGCCATGTAATGACAATTTCCACATAACCCAAATCTGAAAACATGCAAGTAAAATACTCAACATCAACATGCAAGAGAATAGACAACATACCAATCAAAGATGACACAAGATATACCCTGGGAAAACCCTCAAGAGGGAAAAACCCAGCCTCCAAAAGCATCCACACTCCATGTATTATTCAGCAATGAAAAACCCATTACAATACATCTGCAGAGACTCCATGAACACTACGAGCACAAGCTATCCATGCATTCCATGTGACCAAGCATGAATCCACACATCCCATGCCATGCTTCAAACCCTCACACATGCACAAGCTCAACCTTAACAGCAAACTGTCCAACCTTTATCCAACCCTAAACAACTACCCATGTGGTTGCTTTTATAGAAACAAGCTCCCACAAAACCACCAAGTGGTATTACATAAACCATGTGCCCAAAACCATACAACATGTGACCCCACATTTAATATTGGGTACTTTATTATTTTATTATTATTCCCCAATATTAAATAATTACATTTTACAATTATGTCCCAATGTTACATACAACAAAGTGGCCCCAACATTATAACTCCTTGTGATGCACGTTCACCTAGAAACCCCTAGGTGCACCACACACATAATAAATAAATAAAATATTACAAACATTATGCAAGGTGTACAACACCTAATTCTAACAATCTCCCACTTGTTGTATACATTGCATAAGGGGGTAACAAATAAACTCCATAGGCAACATGTACCATCCTGGAATCCAAGTGCTCCATGTGCTCCATCAAGATACCTGTAACAAGAACCAAGGTGACCACCATCTCATCCATGAATGCTCCTATCCTCCACCATGCCAACTGCACTAAGATATGAACACATCCAAAGAGATGTCACACTAACTGTCACAAAGAAGCATAAACCTGCCTCAACTGATATCTCAAAACACAAGCACTGAATCCAATATGCACCAGTAGCTGTCAAGAATAAATCACCATAGCTGAAATGACACTCACAACAAGTGCCAACACATCCAACTATCCATACCTCCAAGGTATACATATATAACATAGTAAACTCATGCCAACAACATATCCACCCATAAACCACAATGACAAACTCCATGTGTAAACCTGTCAAAGCATGACATACACATCCAAGAGCTCCCACTGCATGGGCAATGTCAAGATGAATGCAAACCTGGAATGAGCGCATTCAACGCGTCGCTTCATTAACATCCCAAAAAAGGCACCATCACAAAGGCATACCAAGTCTACTACCAACATCTCATAGAAGTAAACATGTAGTACCAAGGAACATCCACAATGATAAGCAAAACCTGCAAACCAAACCCTGTAGCATGTCCTCCTACACACACCTCTAAATGCCAACTGTGTCAAGTATGATCTCCTCCATAATACCCCATAACAAAATCCATAACCACATCCATCCATCCAATCACCAAGATCAAACATAACATATGTAACTAACATGGATGTAAGCATCTCAAAACAAGAAGATCAAACTCAAAGTAATCATTCCCAAACCAAGGAAATCAGCCCAATAAACCATCTCCTAAACTCAACATGTACAAGGAGATAAGCATGCCAACACTCCTCAAATGAACCCTCCAGAAACCAAATACCCATGGCTCAAGATCCATATCCATGAGAAGACAAAGCATAAACATAATGCACCTGAAAGAATAATGGGCAATACCTCTCAAGTGAACTACCGAGTAGACCAAGAGTGGGGAATGAGAATGCTCCTCCAGGATATCCAAGTCATCATGACTCAACCAAGAACACTCTCCTCATTGGTCCATGTTGAACTCACGTCCAACCAAGGTGTAGGCTCCCTCGGACTTCCTGCTAAAACCTCATCAAGAGTAACCATATCAATATGTCTCTAACCACAAGAGAACACCAAGCCTCACCTAAGTCTCCAAGTATCCATGAGCACCTGTAACCGATCAATCCATGCTAAACACCAAGCAAATGATCAATGTACTCAATACAAAGAGAACCAACCAAGATCAAAATCATAGCTCCAACTGCAGAATCAGGAACATAAACATGACTCCATGATCTCACATCCTCTCAAAAGAAGATCACATGAATAAATCATCATAACATATACCATGCCACAACTCTAAACTAGTAATCAAGAGTATACCATGACATAATAACAAAACCATCCTACAACCAAGGATCACCTGTCATAACTAACAAGTCATAAACAATACCTCAACATCTCCAACACCTAATGTCAAAGAACTCTCACTGTAGCACATAGAATCCAAGAGCTCCTCCATGAAACCAAAAATCACCTGCTGAAGACAACCATTCATAATAACCAATGGATCCACATCATTGCCAAATGCTCCCACTGAACCGTGATACCGAGAAATCCCATGGCACCATAATGCACAAAACCAACACTGTCATAAGCTCACACAAAACCTGTGAATCCAAGCTCTCAATGACAACATGATAACCATCCTCTAAAGCAAGAAGATACACTGCCAAAACCATCATATCCATCACCGCCAAACCATCACTGTCACAAGCTCCCACTGAACCGTGTAACCAAGCTATCCATGACATCGTGATACCAATCTCCTAAATCCAAGAAGATACACCGCCATAACCATAATTAGGAACCAATCCAATACCACCAATCAATGCACCTGCATAAACCATCATAACATGCCAAAGTCTCTAATGCACAAGAAACATCCATGACATCATGATCACCACCAAAATATACCAACAAATCAACCCAACCGTGTCCATATATCTGCATAATCATAGTCAATTACATAGGTCTCATATCATGACTGTACCTGGTAATACCATCTCACCTCCTCAACATGACAACCAAATCAACAAACCAAGTGACTAAACCAAGCCACTAAAACTGAACATGCATCAACACTGAAATATCAATGGGCAAAGACAACCCATATCCAAGTCATAGGTGCAACAAGTAAGTATAGACAGCCTACAACATTGCACAACTTGTAGATACAACAATGCAACATACATGCTGATAACCATGTCAAAAATAGAACAAACTGAGATGTACAACCGAGCATACAATGAATCCAATATCAAATATCCCAAATCTAACAATCCATAAGCTCATAATAACACCATAGTCAAAGAGACCCATAGAAAGCTCATATAAAGAAAACAACAAATAAACCATGCCAAAATATCTTCAAACCTGATCCACTGTGTAGTTCTCTGAACAAATTTTCCTTTGACTATTCGAAGTCCAAAATCCGACTCCGTATGCACCCGATATGCCCTCTCAAAGCTCAAAATAAACATCTGACTTTAACCAAGAAAAACACTATCAAAACTGCAAAATCATGGAACAAAACCTATACCACTACATAGTGCTCGGAACCAGCTTTCCAACGACTGTAAGAAGTCAAGAATCCGACATGCTGGGAGAAAGTTATGCCCGTTTGAAAAAACTGCTGTAAAAGGCCCTCTTGGTGGCTCTGTGGTGGCGCTCCGGTGGTGGGTGGGCGGCGGATTTCAAAATTTATCAAATCAGATTTAATTTTTCATTTTTTTAAAAAAAATCTTTCCTCCCCCTGCTGGCGGACCCGACGCCATCATTAAAACTGGCATATAAGTTTTCAAATCCGGCGGAATTGATTTTCAAAGGCGGAATTTAAAAAAGTTTAAATTTTATAAAATTTTTGTTTTAAGCCCTATGGGCTGGGCGGTCGGCCGCCGGCAGTCCCCGGCCGGACCGGAGGCCGCCGACCGGCGTACCTCCACAGGCAGGGATGGCGACAGTGGTACCTTTGCCGATAGTACCACTGTCGGCTCTGTCGACTGAGCAGGGTACGGGGGGGCTGCGGACCCCCCCCACAAACCCTTTTTCAATTTTTTTTTTGTTTTTCATTTTTTTGATTTTTTTTTTTTTTTTTCGCAGGGACGAAAAAGTTTTCGACGGGATTTAAAAATTTTTGGATTTTTTTTTTTAATATTTTTTCTGAGACGACTGTACCGTCGATCCGTACGGTTGAATAGGGGAAGCATTTTTTTTTCTGTAATTAAAATAGGGCATGTTATATGTCAAAATTTCTCTCTCAGCCAACCTGAATCCAACCATGAGGTCCATTTTGTTCTAGGAGGTCATCTGTGAAAACTCACCCCCAAAACCCTCATTTAAATACATGACCAAGAAACCCTATTTTGCCAAAATTTTCTCACCCCAAATCTGCAAACAACCCATCATAACAGCAAACCCAAAACTCTCAGATCTGCAATAAAACACCTGCAAAACCCCTATATCTTGCCATTGTCTTTCATTCTCTCACAACCTAGGGTTATCCAATCCAATAACCAAAGCTCTGATACCACTTGTAAGGAAACTATGCAGCCATGTAATGACAATTTCCACATAACCCAAATCTGAAAACATGCAAGTAAAATACTCAACATCAACATGCAAGAGAATAGACAACATACCAATCAAAGATGACACAAGATATACCCTGGGAAAACCCTCAAGAGGGAAAAACCCAGCCTCCAAAAGCATCCACACTCCATGTATTATTCAGCAATGAAAAACCCATTACAATACATCTGCAGAGACTCCATGAACACTTCTGAAGCACAAGCTATCCATGCATTCCATGTGACCAAGCATGAATCCACACATCCCATGCCATGCTTCAAACCCTCACACATGCACAAGCTCAACCTGCTAACATCAAACTCCAACCTTTATCCAACCCTAAACAACTACCCATGTGGTTGCTTTTATAGAAACAAGCTCCCACAAAACCACCAAGTGGTATTACATAAACCATGTGCCCAAAACCATACAACATGTGACCCCACATTTAATATTGGGTACTTTATTATATTTTATTATTCCCCCAATATTAAATAATTACATTTTACAATTATGTCCCAATGTTACATACAACAAAGTGGCCCCAACATTATAACTCCTTGTGATGCACGTTCGCCTAGAAACCCCTAGGTGCACCACACACATAATAAATAAATAAAATATTACAAACATTATGCAAGGTGTACAACACCTAATTCTAACAATCATACTTTAATATTTGAATAGATAGTTGGCTGGATTACCACCAAGAATTCCCCAAGCTCCCTGCCAACTCGTGAGTTGGATTCTTTAGAAAAGACAAATGAAGAATGGAATAAACAACTAGAAGAATTGATAAAGAAAGGAGATGGCCCTGATGAGAGACCCTGTTGGATGAATTGATGACCATTAGGTCTGATACCAAATGGGCTTCAAGGGACATCAATTAGATGCACAAGGCTATTAAAGGCGCTACAAAAGAGTTTGAGCGATCAAAGTTTAAAGTGGAATGGGTGGATGGACCCAATGAAGAGGTCCTGGAGCAACTTTGCAATAATTTTGATGATTTTCATGGTTTCCCTAGGAAAGATGACAAGTAAAAAAAAGGGAATGTTCCACTTTTGAAATAAAATATGGTCAACACAAATCAACCTTTCCCAGGCATTGTATTTTGTAGCAGCCAATTATAGATCATCTTTGACATGCCAGGACTGAAGTGCCACTCCTTGTATATCAACAGTTTTGACAGAGTGAGCACTCTAGTTTAACTTGGGCGTCCCTACAATTATGGATATGGGCGCCCCATCTTTGTGGATTATGATTTTTGAAGGAGTTTTTGAATGTTTAACTTTCTATAAGTTTAGAAACTCTCCTCATTGTAAAGGTCGACAGACCGAAGTCTGATTTGCAACCTTATGCTAGAAATTTTTACAACTTTTATGTAATTAGTTAAATTTCAGAGATTTCTTAGTTTAAAGATGATGCTCATAGACAATGGTTTTCCGTGTGCCAGTGGATCTTTCCATGCGTAAATGTTTCTTATTTTGTGGAATTCAATAGAAGAAGTCGAACTTAAAGTCATCTATTGAATTATCTGTCAATGGTATTTCTCTATCGTTTGTTGATTTGCAAAATCCACGACGAGTTAATAATGTTTGCTATTAAATTAATTCTAGAAAAGAAAAAATGAATTGCAAGTATGCTTATTAAATCTACACTGTGAATGGATATAATTGCATAAATGTTTGTGAGTTATTTCATTCATCTATTTTAGAAAGTTGGTTACATAAATTGCATGTCTAAATTTGAGAAAAATGTTTATTCATGTTTTCTTGTTCTAAACAATGTAATCTATTTTTTCTATTTATTTAAAATACGCTGTCAAAAAGTTTTAAGAATATTAGTTTGTCCCTTTTTACCAGAAAATTCCCCTTGAAAATTATAGTCATGTTGCCCATTGGGTGAGACAGTACAGTTGTGAACCAACTATTGATACTTTGGAAGATAGGTGATTTAATATTAGTTATCTTTTTTAGGAGAAGTAGGATATAAATATTCTGCTTAATGTTTTCTGTGCTATTTTGACCATCAACATGTATGTGTCTTATTGCATCATATATCATGAAAAAACTATGTTATTATTGAAAATACATATGAGTTAAAATTTAATTATAAATTTATCCAAGTTCTTATGATTAATACTTATTCTCTCTCATTCATATTTAGACAATCATTAGTCTTAGTAAATGACAATACCTAGGCATGTGCACTAATATGGGGCACAAAAAAGTGGTCAAATACCCAAAAATGAGCAAAATGTGCTCATGTTTTGAAGAAATTCAAATAACACGCACCCGTTATTATGAAAACAAAACACATATATGTTATTATCAAAAAAAAATGTGTGCATATTTTTATGAAAGAAAAACATGTACACATTCCTATGAAAGTAAAATGTGTATGTGTTTTTATGAAATCAAAACTCACGTGTTTTGCTCGATAAATTTATAAAAAGAAAAAGCTTGCCCATATTTCTCACCCGCTGCCCACATTTTCTGCAACTAGTTTCCTTCCCTCATCTCTGCATAATGCGAACCTATTTTTCCCTTTGCAACCTTGCTTCACAATGCCACGTTAGAGAATAGGTGAGTGATATTTTTTTTGCATTATATTTAAATTTTGTTTGCATTAGGAAAAATAGACTATTTTTGATCTTTTTTTTTTTAATTATATAACAAATCATGTAAAACTTGAGCCACAACCAAATTTAAAAGATGAATTTCTTGAGGAAAACCATAGGAAACCTAACCCTCCTCCTACCCTTCCAACAAACCTTGAACAAATCCAAGAGGATTTGTTAGGGCATCTAGAGCAAAGCAAAGTTACAATTCATGAATTAGTTTCAAAATTGAGGGGTTCAACATCAAAAGAGCATCACCAATCCCTTGCCTCAGCATTGGAAGCCATGTTGACAAATGTTGGCACTGTCACAAATCAAATAAAACAATTTAAATCTTATAGAGATCCATGTCGTCAATATTATGCAACAAAAATTATCCTATGATGATGTGAAAAAGAAAGACATAAGCAAAGAAAGCATGTCTTCTTTTTACGGATCTTAGAACCAATGAAACTATTCCTCTAAATTCAAAGAGGTTTCCAATACATTGGTGTAATCATGAGGAGATAAGAAATAGCTTTTGGGATAGGTGGTGGATGGTCTTTGACCAACCTCCATATAATAATTATGAGGTGTCGATATATTTTCTAAGAAAACAATACTATGAGTTTATCCTTCATAAAATTCCTAATTACTTTGATATGAGAGTGTTTCAAGGTAGAGGTGGAGGCTTTGCCTAAAATATGTTGAAATAAACAAGAAAACTAGGGGGGGTGAATTAGTTGTAGCAAATTATACATTCAAAACCCTCTACAATATTTAGATCCACATGCACTCATTAAACCCTTATTCTGTTAGTATGATTAAATATGGAACACAAAAAAAATAAACTGAAATAAAAACACCACACACAAGAGAACTGATGCAGGAGCATCGAGTGGTGTAAGGGCAATCTTGCATCACCCAAAAATAGCTAAATTTTAAGTTTCTCAGTTTTTAGATGTTTTTACATTTTTGGATACCCTTTTCGTCATAATGAAATTCCCAATTTATGGTTTTTATTTTTTGTTCCTGGGTTGAAAGATATTGCAATTTTAGTTTCCCAGATTTGCACATGAAAATATTCTGAGTTAGATTTGAGGCACTTAGAGTTCCCAGAACGGCCCCAAAACTTGCCAAAATCAACATAGAAAATTTCAAGCGCATTATTGACTTCGAGACCTTTACAACGGTTCAAATGGTTCGCGAATCGGAGTCCCGTATCAAAAGTTATGGCCTCGGGAAGTTGGCACACTTTCTAGAAGATACAATTGCAAATGCTCTTTTGAAATTTGAACTTCATGTTGTAAATTTTCGGCGCCAAACCACCTAAACTCAAATTTGAATGTTGTTTTGGCTCCAAACTAATGAGGAGCTCTATTTATGGGCGGGTTTCTAATTTTGGGTAACTTTTTGGGGACAAGCTCGCATATTGCGAAAGGGTTATTCTGTAGCTTTGTAACTTGCATGTGTTGTAGAACTTGGGGATTTGAGATCCTCCATGTAAGAAGATCCATTTTCTGAATAATAAAATTATTCTCTTGTTTGTGGGTTATTTCCTATGTCTCGGGTTGCCCTTCATCAAGTGGTATCAGAGTAGGTTTTCTTGAGCATGTGGACAAATCGCCGATCGTGAGGCAGTTCGCACCAGGACCGTGATTGTGGGTCAAGGTCAAGAAAGATGCCTCCAAGAGTGATGCCTGGTAGGCATGGTGGTGCCAAAGGTGGTCGAGGTGGCAAAGATAGTGGAAGAGATGCACTGGTAGCCCTCCAAAGACAGATTGATGCGTTACAAGAGCAGTTGAGAAGAGGGTTAAACCCGAGGGAGGAAAGGGAGGATGAAGGAGAGGAAGAAGGTTTAGATGTAGAAGAGGAAGAAGAAGCAATTGATCAAGACCAAATGCGGCTAATAAGGGCTATTTCAAAGATTGGGAAAAGACCTAGAGCAGAAGTCCCCAGTTATTCCGGAAGTCTGAACCCAGAAGAGTTGATCGACTGGATCAACGAAAGAAGAATATTTTGAGTATGAGGAAATAGAGGACCCGGATCAGGTTAAGTTTGTGAAAATGAATCTGAAGGGCCATGCTAGTATTTGGTGGAAAGAGGTCCAGTTGGAAAGACATCGAAGAGGAAAAAGAAATATCACCAGATGGGATCCATGGAAGAGAAACTGAAGAAGCAGTTCATACCAGTGGACTACGAGTTAGATCTATTGAAGAAATTGCAAGGGTTGAAGCAAGGAAGTAGATCTGTGAAAGAATATACTGAAGATTTTCACAAGATAATCATTGGAACGGGTCACACAGAGGCAAAAAAGAAGAAGGTAGCCCGATATCTTAATGGGTTACGACCGAGCATTCATGAGGAGTTAAGCCTAGTCAGAATGACCACCATTGAGGATGTGTATCAGTTTTCTCTGAAGGTGGAAGAGAAGCTGAACAAAAGATTTAATGAAAAGCAAAAAGGACAAGGAGATCAAAGTGGAAGGGGCAATGGAAGACCTTCAGGAAGCCGAAATGATGATGAAAAGAAAAGTGAAGATGTGGGTACCAGCCGAAGCCAAAGAAATGACAACTTCTACCGCCCTCGTGATCAAAACAGTGGTGATCAAAGAGGTAGAGGACGAGGGAGATATGGACAAGGATCTCGAAGAGGTGGTTTCAGAGGAATGTGTTTCCAGTGTGGTGAAGAAGGGCATCGAGCCTATGAATGTCCACAACACCAAGGAAGGGTAGACAAAAGGCCAGAAGGTTGTGTAAGGGTTGCGCATGCAGATGAGGAGGCCCAATCTTAACATTCAGATGATGTTGAAAGGGGAGAAGCCCTAGCGATTAGGAGAGCCCTGGTGAATGAGGAAAATGAAACAGAACAGAGGAAGAATCTGTTTCGCACAAGGTGCAAGTGTGAAGGAAAATGTTGTGATGTCATTATTGCCGGTGGGAGCACTGATAATCTAGTGTCAGAAGATATGGTCACAAAGTTGAAGCTGAAGAGGGAAAGGCACCTACATCCATATCAGATTGCCTGGTTATAGAAAGATCACAAAGTTTTGGTCAATGAGCAGTGCCTAGTAAAGTTCAAGATCTGGAGCTACCATGATGAGGTACTCTGTGATATCATCCCCATGGATGCATGTCACATGTTGCTGGGGAGGTCGCGGGCGCCTCGATAAGCGAAGCTATATGATGGCCATGCAAA
>VDFB02365683.1:0-10940 GCA_007258455.2 Sequoia sempervirens | reverse complement strand
GTGAGAGTAGCTTCCTTATGTTTGTATTTTAGAGTGTAGAGAAGCTGCTCCACTTTAATCTTCTTTAGCTTTGCTCCTTTCCTTGAAGTTTTTGCAGGTTGAATCCTTTGAGAAGCCTCTTCTAAAGCTCCTAACATCTTCTAATGTTTGTAATAAACTCCTATATTAGATGAACAAAAAGCATAAAAGTCAATACATCAATCAACATCTTTCTCTACCTTCTTAGGACAACTTTCATAATTATTCAAATTTCAACTTCATCAGAGGTGGAGCCACATAAGAATAAGGAATAGGGAATTATTTCAATACAAGGCGGAACGAGGACTAGAACTAGGATGAGACTAAGATTGGAATCATAATAGAAACTAAACCCATAACTAATCGCTAGTTCCAAGTTCGAACTCCACTCCAGTTCTGCCTTTGCTTAAGGGAAAGTATGAAGACCAAAAATTATAATGACCGGAAGTGGGATTGTTTTTGGGAATGAACCCCAATGCAAACATCCTTGGAACAAGTTTGTTCCCGAGTCTGCTTCAACCATTTTAATATGAAAAATGGAGCACACTTTTGGAAGACATGGTCACATGAATCTAAAGCCTTGGGTCATATGGGTTTACAAGGAGGTCAAAATAGATGGATTAACCCCACCTCTTAACTATGCAAAGACCAATTTAAATCCTAAGGTTGAATATTTTGCAAAGGTCGTCGAGCAAACCCTAGTTTGCATGACGTGTCAACTCAAAAAATTAGGGCATCACAAACCCAACACGGAAAACACAAAATCAACATGGAAGAACAATTAGAAAAGGGTCTGCAAACAAAAATTGAAGGTTTTAACCTATGGAGGACCCAACCAAATGAAACCCTAGTGAGAAACTAGGACACAACAAAACACACCTATCAGGAAAGAAACAACAACGGAAAGCGACAAACGAAAAGATACATAACAAAATGGGAAAACAAAAAAAGACAAAAACAAAATCAGAAGAAACAAAGAAACAAGCAAAGGCTCATAGAAAAAGAATTTGTGAACATGCCAAAACATGATGAACAAGAAAATGAGAAAGAAATGACAAAGCATAGTGGGAAAAGAAAAGAAAAGAAACTCAACCTCGAAACTCTCACAAGGAAAGACCGAAACTTGATGAAGATTCACCCACCAAAATGCCCCTGCAATCAAATCGCCTCTCACAAAGTTCTCCTAGCTTTGGTTCACTTAAACGAATTGGATAATAATGATAATGAGCTAGTTAAACACAATTAGGATTTTAAAAGTACTTTGTGCATGTGAGGAGGCTATAATTAATGCCATACATGTGGTAGGTTAGAGGAAAAACAATCAACACCAATGAACCGTTAACTCAAGTGAACACTAAAAGGAGTGCAGATGTGGACCTAGATTTGGAATAGGACAATAATTTTTTTGACAAGATTCTTATCGAACTCCAAACCTAGCTTTGGTTGCATGATAAAAACAAACAAAAAAAGAAAATGAGGGTGGGATAGGGACCAAAACTGGGTTCAAAACTTTACAAAGTTTTGGATTTGGGTCTGATTTTGGTTCTGTTCCCAACAAAGGAAAAATAAACAAAACAAGGATAGAAAAAATGATGGGAAGTGGGACCAGAACAAAACCAGGTTTGGACCAAACACTGATAGAAACAACATAAAAAAATGAGAAAAGTAAGAATCAGAGAGGGAACAGAATTGGGAATTTTACAAAGTTCCAAGTGTGCTTCCAACTCCAGTTCCACTTTCGCTCAAGAAAAACAACACACAGGGAAAATGACAAACAACCTAGGGGAAAAACAGACCCAAGTGTGCAAGACACACCAACAAACAATGAAAAGAACACAGAAAGAGGGCAGAACCGAAACTAGAATTGAATCCAAATGGAACCAAAGCAAAAGTTTTAAGTCCATTTTCCATTCTGATTTTGGTTTCGACAAACAAAAGGAAACAAGGACTTAGGAGAAAAAACGAACAACTCCTAAGACCCAAAGAAAACTAAAGGACAAAACAAAACAAAGGGGGACCCATTTTGTTCCAAAATAAAACTAAATGGGGTGGTTATGCAAGGCATAATAGGACTAAGCCACTAGCTATGGCGAATTAGTCCCACTACCAAGCCTGAAAAGTGGTTTCTGCATTTTTGGATACCCATTTGGCAAATTCCTATTCTGGTAGATTTTTTCTTGGAACTAGACTGAGTCACCTAGCTTGGTGTAAGTGTCCGAATCAACATTTCTAGTCAACTCTACAAGATTCTAGAGCCTCTCCACATCATATTTTAGATTCCAGCTACACCTCTCCAGTTTTATTCAGTTATTTCATCATTTACTTGCATTCTTAGGTGCTTTTTCATATCATAGTGTTTTTTCCAGTGCTACACATTTCTTAGGTTTAGCATCATTAAATCATCTTTCTTTTAAATTATCATATTAGTACATCATAGTTAAATAAATTACATTCCTTTTACATTAATCTTGAGTGTAGACATTTGCATTTTGGCCACCAATTCCTCTCCTTCTGGGTGAAAAACCTGGAAGAGTTAGAGGAACCTTGGGCAATCCAAAATTGGTGTCCACAACTATAAATAATAATTAAATTATTAAAATAAATATATATTTTTGAAAACTACACTTATGGATCTACAAAAGGGTATTTTAATATATATATATATATTTTTTACATTAGTAGGAGTTATTGAAACTTCAAGCTTTTCAAATAATTTTACTTTTTTGGTAAATTGGACTCAAAGTGGTGCTCCATATATTTTTAGCCAATGATATTAGTTGAAAAAGTTATGGAAGTATCTAACTTAGCTAGAATGAATCTTACTAGATCATATGTTTGACCAAAACTGATTTTTAGTTAGAAATACTTTAATTTTGTTGTGATGATAAATTGGCTAAAAGTGTGACACAACTTTGTTCTTTTACCCTAAATCTACAGTAATATTGAATTCTTACATGCAACATTGGCCACAAGGGTGAATATCTATGGTTCACATGCCTTGCTTTGAAGGCTTACAAACATACAACTAGCCAATATGCCTTATTACATTCCCTTGAAGTGAATCTATCTGATGATGAACTACTAACTGATGACTACAAATGATTATAATGCTTATAAATATGCTCCTCAAGCTCCAAGAAGGATCGCCCATTGAATAATCAAACATGAAGGTTGGTCACAAAAAATGAATAGATAACTCGATGCGAGAAGATGTAAATTTCAGATCTCCAATATAGGTCACAACAAACCTAATATGCTCTAATGATATTTCATTTAGGTACATAATAAGAATTTAGGACTAGGTTGTCTCCAAGTGCTCTAGTTGGTAACATAGTGAAACTTTGAGAGTGATAACTTCTGGTAGGTGAATGCAAATGGTTTGGAATTTGGATATTTAGTAGACGTCGATATGTAGATGCTATATCCTACTCCACGAGCTAAGAAAAAAAGATACGGTAAAATCTATAATCAACTAGTGAAACTGCTACTAAATGTAATGCAAGAAAATAATTTTTTTTGGTTGATACATGATTGCTTTACAACTAGGGATGCTCTTGCATCAGAAACTCAGGATTGGAAGAAAAGTGATTCCCTCACTTTCTAAGGCTAAGAGGAAAACCAAGATGGTCCACCTCAGTATGAGAAATCCATGATGAATCCCCCATTGGTTAGCCTTTCCATTTCACAAGATATTCTTTGTACTACTTGTTCCTAGTGCTTCTTCTGATTCTAGTATCCAAAATAATTTGTTCAATCTCCTTTGGTTCCTAATGTGGTAACTTATCTTTCAAATATACTTCATCATTACTACCACTTGATTCTCCTGTATGAAACTCATAGATGTCCACAACATTGAAAATAGGTGATATACCCAATGTCTCCTATAAATCCACTTCTTATGAATTTCTAGAATCAAACTTCCTTGGATTTTTACATGGTCCAAACTTCATCATCTTTAGTTTGTTGTTTGTGGCAATTGGAAATCACTCTTTCATCAAATATACCATTACTTCATCTCCAACAACAAATTCCTTATGTCTCTGGTGTTTATCTTCCTTCTCCTGATACTTACTTTTCATGTCTTCCAAATGCTTCCAGACCTTATTGTGAAATGTTTCCATGAAATATGCAAAATCTTCTTCCTCTACACTCCTCTTGTTCTCCATGTTGATGTATCTTAATTCTACAACACCTCTAGGACATACTCTAGTAACAATATGAAATGGTGTCTTCCCTGTACTCTGATTCACTGAATTATTGTATGTAAACTCTGCCTATGGTAAAACTATATCCCAACTTCCTACCTTATCTCCAACCAAACATCTCAATAGGTTACCCAAACTACCTTTGTTTGGCCATCTATTTATGGGAAATGTGATAAACTAAACTTCAAATCTATTTTCATCTTCTTCCACAATATCCTCGAAAAGTATCTAATGAACTTTGTGTCTCTATCTGAAACTATACTCTTAGGTAATCCATGCAATCTCACAGTCTTTTTGAAAAATAAATCAACAACATGCACACCATCATCGTTTTCTTACAAAGAATTAAATGTGTCATTTTAGAAAATCATTCCACTTCTACCATAATAGAATCATATCCTCTCTATGTTCTAGGTAATCCCAAAATGAAATCCATGCTTATATCTTCCCAAGGTCTCTCTGGTATCATCAAAGGTCTATATAATCTAGTATTTTGACTACTCCCTTTTGCAACTTGACAAATTTTGCAATTTTAAACACATTTCCTTACATCCTTATACATCTACGACCAAAAATAGCATTCACTTACCAAAGCTACTATTTATCTACTCTAAAATGTCTTGCCAATCCTCCACTATGCTTCTCCTTGACTAGATTCTCTTTCATTGAACTCCTCAGTATACACAAATGATTTCCTTTGAAAAACATACCTTCTTGAATAAAATAATCCAACCACTAGTTTCAGTGTGTCACTACTAGTTCTTTACATGCTTTCTAGCCAAAATCTACATCTTCTTCATACATATGCTTCAATTCGTCAGATCCCAATACTACTACACTCATTTTTGTTAGAAAATTCATTCTTCTACTTATTGCATATACAACTTTGTTTAACTTACCACTCTAGTGTGTCAACACAAATGTATAACTCTACAAGAATTCAACCCATCTCATATGTCTCTGATTCAACTTTCCCTGATTGTTCAAATACTAAAAATCTTGATGATCTATATATAACACAAACTCCTTAGGTAACAAGTAGTGTCTCCAATTCTTCAAAGTTTGAATTACATGAATCATATATTTTTGGCACCTTGCACCTTTCTGGCTCTTCTAGGGTTTTTCACCTAAAAGGAGAGAGGTAGGGCCAAAAATGCTAAAGGGTTCATTCAAATTATGTTATGTATGATGTTATTTAGGGTAAATGAAATGAACTAAATGCAATTTAGAGATCTATAAATGCAATTTAGAGATCTATATGACTGAATTTGAATGCAAAACTTAAGATTTAAGTAATGCTAGAAAAAACAATGTGATATGCAAACAATGAAGTGCGAATGAATAAATGCAAAACAAAAAGAAATAGGTCAAAAAAATGTTCTCCTAGAAAGGATTTGAGGAATTTGGAATGGTCTGAATGCTATATTGAATTACAAAAAATTCAATAGTGGGACACATTTGCCCAGGGTGGAAAATTAGTCCCGCTTCTGGTGATAACTGTCAGGAACTAGTTTCTAACTATCGGGATCTAGAATCTAACAAAACCTATATTTTTAGTCTTAAGGTGGGACTCATTTGCCACTGGTGGTGAATCAGTCCTCTCCAAAAATTCTGAGAAATCAGGAGAAAAATTTGCAACACCAGATCTGGAAATGTTTGCTTGTCAGGTTGCCGAAGTCAATTTTGTAGGAAACAGATACAATACCTTCTCCAAGCTTGAAATATGATCAATTTGACTTGAAGCACCTAATTGACTTATTGAACACTTTCCAACACCTAAATGCTTGTTAAATCTACGCACAAAGATCTGCAAACACACATGCAAGAAGGGAAAAATGGTTGAGGGTTAGGAAATAGGGGTTTTCCTTGGTCACACCCCACTTTGGTAATCAAACCCTTAAAGAAATCATGAAATGCAAGAGAATGATAAAAAAATAACATGAAAAAGATATCAACTTACCAAACCCTTATTGATGAAAATCTGAAGTTGTGTCAATGGATGCTCCAAAATGCTTGAATAGTGCTTGATTTGATGTTGTAAGATGCTTGAATGCTTGAATGTGATGTGAGATTGAATGCTTGAATGAATGGGGGAATGGGGGAAAATGGATGTAAAATACACTTATTTTATACAATCTTGTGCCTTAGCAACCCATTAATACTTCATCACAAGCTGGCATTAAGTGATTTTGAATAAAAACCAAAAAGCAAATTTTAAAATTTTTGAATTTGGAGCAAAGGGGGACTCATTCGCCACCCATGGCGAATGGGTCCCACCTAGGACCTGAAAATGGGTGTCAGGAATTAAGTCATGTGTTAATGTTGTTTGTTAGGTTTACATTCAAAAATACACTTAATTAAAGCTTATAAGGGCATAAAGGGGTCAAATAAAGCACAAGAAAGGTGTAAATAGGGATATTATGTCTACAAAAGCGTGAAATCTTGTTACAAGACTTTACAAGACTTCAAAATAGGACTTGATTAGTGATGAAAAGGTGATTTTTAGCTGAATTACAATGAATAGAGTCTTGAAGAGTATAGAAATGTTTTACAACACTTCACAACACCTTCACAAGACATCATTATTTGAATTTTAGTACCTAAATATGCATGTTCAAGCCATGTTATGACATAAAATTAGAGAAAAATACACCAAACATCATGAAGCAAGGCCTAAAAGACCATGAAAATGACAAGGGTCCATTTTTCTACGGAGCATTACAACATAGAATTCCTTATCATAAATTGAGTATCGTCTTCTAGCATAATTCAACTTCTCATTTAAATAAGCTACAAATCTTCCTTCTTGACGGGTATGTGCAGGATCATCATGGAAAAAATAGGCGCTTAAGTGGCAAAAAATGCAGAAAAATTAGAGTTAGGTAACTTGACGTAAAAATTTGAATAAGTTATCTATATTATTTCAAAAATATGTAAGAATAGAATCTATAGAAAATTGAATGTGGTTTCTAAACTACTAGGTTTATTTGAAATTTTTAATGTATTAGTACTTGAATTTCAAGGAAAAAATAAGCAGGTGTCCTGCCTAACCACCCTAACTTTGGCACAATAAAATGATAACATTTTTTTATAAGATTTTAGATATAAGTAAAGGACCCATGTCCGATGTGATGCATATTTTTTTTGTAATTTTTTCCAAGTAAATAATTAATGCAAATTTTGTTACAACTTTAAAAATATAAACTCATATGTTTGGACTACTCCTAATCTCAACAAACTTCAAGAAATTCAATTTTTCTTTTTTTAATCCTATAGTATGTTCATAGAATGTGACTAATGTTTCTGATTCAAAATGTGACAATCATTAAAAACTATATAGATATTTTTCAATCAGCCTATCAATCAAGACTTTAGTAATAATTCAAATAGAAAATGAATAATAATTATTTATTAAATTCAAAGTAAAGCATAATTTATATTGGTGGAAAGTTGAGAATCACCTTTAAAAACCCTTTTTATTTCATCAATTTTGGGTAAAAAAAATTTGTGAGCCACATACCTTACACATACCCATCATATTGCCACTTTTTGGCCCATCATGATCCTACACATACCCTGACTCAACACTGCTCCAATTGCATTTCCACTTGCATCACAGTCGACTTGAAATACTTTGTCAAAATCAGGTAATGCTAACACTAGTTGTTCCATCACCTTTTACTTCAACAATTCAAAACTCTTTTATGCTCTGAAAAATCCACTTGAAATCTTTCTTGTCTCCTCTCATTATCTTTGTCACAGGTTTAAAAACACTACTCAAACTTTTGATAAACTTTTGGTAGAAACTTTCTAGTCCATGGAATGATCTTACTTCTCCAATGTTTACTAGTGTAGGCCAATCTAAAATTGCTTTCACTTTCTTCGGAACCATATCCAGTCATTCAACATAAATAATAAATCCCAAATATACCAACTCTATCTTCATTAAACTACATTTCTTGATATTAATCAACAACTTCTCTTCTCTCAACCTCTATAATACTTGGTGGATGTGCTGCAAATTTTCCTCTCTACTCTTACTGAAAATAATAATATCATCCAAATAAACAATGAAAAACTTTCCTAATAATTTCTTCAATACCTTGTTCATCAATCTCATGAAAGTGTTTGGTGCATTGCTCAATCTAAAAGGAATCAATAGCCACTCATATAATCCTTCATTTATCATAAATGTATTCTTCCCTTCATCTCCTTCTTTGATTTTGATTTGATGATATCCACTCTTGAGATCAATCTTTGTAAAATACTCTGCTCCACTTATATAGTCCATGATGTCATCCATCCTTGTTAATGTAAATCTATACTTGGCAGTGATCTTATTGATTTCTCTTGAATCTGTACACATTCTCCACTCTCCATCCTTCTTTGGTGCAAGTACAGTAGGTACCGCATATGGGATCAAACTTTCTCTAATCAATCCTTTCCTCAAAAACTCTTGTATCTGTTGGTTTAATTCTACATTTTCCGTTGGTGTCATTCTATGTGCTATTTTGTGTGGAAAACTAGCTCTTGGTATTAGATCTATCTAGTGACTAATACTCTAGAACCTCTACTAAACTGTTTGGTACATTATCTAAAATGATGTCCTTATACTCGGTCAACATCTCTACAACTTCTTCACTCTCTCCAGTGGGATTCTCTATCTTTGGACCATTATTTTTCTTTGGAATCAATGTAAAACACATTGTCTTATGCCTCAATCCATCAAAAAATTTCCTACCATCTACCAAACATAGTCTGGAAGTGCCACAAAATTCAGTCTTCTCCTGTTCGTCCAAAGGTATCAACTTGATTCTTCGTCCATTTGATGTCACAGTATTAGTATTCTTTCTTCCATCATGAATATATTTCTTATCATATTGACACGGTCTTCCTAACAATAAATGACATGCAACCATAGGCATAATATCACACAATACTTCATCCCTATATGATCCAATATGAAATTTCACCAAACATTGTTCATTCACCAATATCTTCTGTTCATCTTGAATCCATGCTATCCTATAAGGGTTTGGATGTTTCAATCTCTTCAAATTCAACTTTTTAACCATCTCCTCTGAAACTAGATTACTAGTACTACCACTATCAATGATAACTTTACATACCTCTCCTTCAGACTTACATCTGGTTCTGAATAAAATTTTCCTCTGCAGTGGTTCTTTAGTCACTTCTTCATTCATCAAAGATTTTCTCATCACCAATGATTTTCCTTTCTCTGGTTTTCCACATGAATTAGGAGATCCAATAAGTTCTTCCTCCACATATGCTTTTCTTTTGGTATGCTCAGGTTTCTTTCTAGTGCTTCCTTGATGACACTCAAATGCTTTATGTCCTTCACCTCCACACTTAAAATAGGTTCCTCTAAATGGTCTTCTCTCAAATATTCCTTCATTCCTTTGGGATCCTCTGTTATGGTAAGAATTATGACCTCCTCTATTACTGGGGTAAAAACTTTTATCTTCCCTTCCTCAGTGGTATGAATTAGCATCCTTTTCTTCACTCTGGTAGGGTTTTGAATCTTTGTTGTGCTTTGGGTTTTGGCCCAACATGATCCTGCACATACCCTGTCTTTCTTCAAACTTCTTCTTTAGCTTCTCTTCTACCTTCAATGCAAATTGATAGGCTTCTTCAACAAATTTCATCTTCATCGGGCTCAACTCTTCTTGAATGTTTGTTCTCATTCCATTGATATATCTAGAAACCTTTTCCTTGCTTGCTTCACTATGACTCATTTTGATTATCATCTTGTAGAATTTTTCAGTGTACTCCTTTCCTTTTGTCTCAAGTTTTGCAGTCTTTTCAACATTTCAAGTTCATAATCTGTTGGTATGAATTGATTCTTCAATTTTGTCACCATTCTATCCCATTTGCTGATTTTGTCTTTGCCTCTTCTATTTTAGTCCAATTGAACTTCTTTCCAACATAATGCAACAAAACCTTCCAACATAAGTATTGAATAGTAAGAAGGATGAAAAAGGGCTATGTTAAGTATGAAGGTAAGTTACTTTTATATGCTTTAGTTGTGGAGGTATTGGTCACTATGCTTCCAAATGTTTGGAAAGAGCTAAGAAGAGTAAACATAGATTAAGAAAATAAAATAAATGGAAGTTGATTAAGAGAGCATATTCTGTAAATGAGGATGCTGCTATTTCTGATGAAGAGTCTGATTATGGAGATTTTGATGATAATGAATGCTTGTTCTTGGCTATAAAAGATGAATCTAATTTTGCTAGTATTGAAAGTCAGGTGAAGGAAAGTTCTATGGAGAAAAATGAAGATATTGTGATCTCTTCCCTACACGCTATTTATTAGGAAAGAACTACTGGGTTTTTGACAATGGCTATTCAATTCACATGATTGGTGATAAGAGTAAGTTTGTTAAACTTGAAAATTATAATGGAGGCTCAGTTAAGTTTGGAGATGATATTGGAGCTAATATCTATGGAATATGTTTATTAATTTTTTACGGAAAGCATAATACTGATGATGTCTATATGTTAAGGGCTTAAGGAATAATCTCTCGAGTGTTGAAAAAATGTGTAGTAAGGGATATAATCTTGTTTTTGAGGATGAGAGATGTGAAATCAGGAAGGATTTAAAAAAGTGATTATTGCTGGCAAGAAGTATGAAGGAAATATTTACCAACTTAAGGGTACTAATGGTCATGGCTTTATGACTTAGATTAATGACAAT
>VDFB02365682.1:50887-113552 GCA_007258455.2 Sequoia sempervirens | reverse complement strand
GTCCATGTATGCTTGCTATGCTGTATTTCTAGTTGCATGATGTTGCCTACAAAGGCGCTCAGTCAATCAGGTGTGGTACCACTCTGCTTATGGTCTAGGAATGGGAGCATATAGTTGTGTTTAGACCATGAGTAGGGAGAGACTTTCCACCATGGTTGCCTTGTGTATATATGTATGGAGGAGCAGTTACACAAACCCGTGTTTGTGATGTCAGACATTGGAGACATGTCATTGATCTTCTGGAGTCTTTCACATGGAAGCCTTATCAGTAGTGTGAATCATGGGAGGATGATGTTGAACATCTTCCTTATTGTAGGAAAACTCAATTTTTGATTGTATGCATATTTCAGAGTCAACATATTATTGAGTGTCAACTGTCATACTGGGTACTTAGGCAGTTTGGAGAGAGACATGATGTACCCGTGGGGGTAGCAAAGTTCATGAGATTAGCTCATGAGGTATCTCAATGGGGTCTTGTGATTAGCTAGCATGTGGAAATTGAGTAGCTCCAACCAATATAGTGGGGTGCCCTTGCAAAGGTGACAAATGTTGGGATGGAACTGAAGTACAATGCATGGTGGGCCCAACACAAGCCCACACCATTCATAAATCTAGATTTACTTTCTCCTATAGAGAGGCTTGATAGAGGTCCTTAAGGTAGGTTGTGAGGGAGAGGACAAGGGAGAGGAGATGATGATGGTTGAGGTAGAGGATGGGGGGATGGTTATGATGGAAGGGGTGGTGGAGGTAGAGGTGGGGATGGTGGCAAAGGAGACAATAGTATGGGAGATAGAGGTAGGGGAGATAGAGACAAGGATGTGCTTTCACCTCTAATTCTAAGACGACTATCCCCTATTTGTGAGGAGGGAGATCAAGAGGTTAGGGTAGAGCAGGAGATTAGGGTGGATAATGCTCCTCGTTGAGAGGAGGAGGTGCATAGGGAGCAATAGATGGGGTTGATGTTGCTATCAAGATGGATGTGGAGGTTGAGGAGATAGGGGTTGAGGCAGAGGAGGTTTCCCGAGAGGTAACCATTGATGAGGGTTTAGAGGATATTCCTATTAGGGAGGCCATCCACGATATTATAGAGGACATGGAGAGGGCTTAGGATCTACAAATGGTAGTGATGCAGGCACAACTTTAAGCTGCACTTGTATAGATACATGGTCTTTAGGGATAAGTTGCTCAGCTAACTGTTGAGTGTGATATGGTTGTGATTCAAGCATAGAGGGTTGACCAATAGATACTTAATTTGATTGCTTGTGCCAGTGGATCCAGCGTAGACTTTGTCCTTATGCTATATTGGGCCAATAGAGAGTCGTAGTATTACCAAGATTTATATGAGGGTACAGTGCCAATAGCTAAGAGGGCATCAAGCTTCACATAGATTCACAACCAGAGTAGATCCCACTCACACTAATCACTAACAGTAGGGGAGTTTTGGGACCAAGGAGGTCTGCATATGATCAACCACCTCCTATACCACCCCATAGGGATGCTACACGACCATACAGGTATGGACATCTAGGTAGAACATGTTGTTACTAAATCATGAGGATATGGGTAGTTCTTCGTAGCCAATTTTTTGTATATAGATGTGTATTTTTTATCAAGCCTATGAGCTCCACATTTTTTATAGTATCATGATTTTGAACTATGACACATTATTTTTGGATATATAAGATACATCGTTTTTGGAAATGATTGCATGATATGTTATATGTATGCATGTTTCTATATGATGGATGCTTATATATTTATGATGTTATGTTTATACTTGTGTATGGATAGATGCACGTGATATTAATTTATGCATATACGTATGACATGATGTATGGATATCTAATGTTTATGATCTATGACGTGACTTATGATTCTTTTATTATCTATATGATGACATTATATGTTTAGGACATGTTATGCCATATTTAATATGATGTTATATATGGATGATGATTCTAAAAATGTAATGCAATGCTATCCATATTTTTGTATTTTCTTATGCAATATGTATGACCTATATGCACGCGATATATGATGTTCTAACATGATTATGGACATAAGATGATGCAACTCATACATTTTTTTTTGTGTGTCATAGCATGCCATTGAGATGACCACATGACCATCAGGAGAAATGTTAATGTGAAGAATAATTAGTGAGGAGTGAAGAATAATTAGATGGATTGTTCATTCAATCCAAGATTGATGTAATTTGAGCATTCACCAATGCATGTTTTTTATCATCATAGAGCAATTTATTATGGGACAAGCGGATGTATGCACACCTAAGCATGAATTACGAAGACAAATTTTGTTTTTGTTTGCCTAAATATCAAGATTTATAGAAAAGTGGATAGTATACACCAAGTTGAGACAAAACTTGGTGACATTTTGTATCCATTTTTCAAAGATTAAGACACACTAGACAAGGAGTGCCCTGATTTAGATAGCGATAGTAGAACTTTGTTGGAATATGTGAGGAAATAATTAGAGAGCATATTAATCTTGTTGCAAGAAAGTGTTAGCTGACCTTTGACTTACATATGATGTTTTGATTATGCTAGAGGGAATCCCAATAACACACAAGGACCTTACTTTCCCCAATCATGTTACCAAGACAAACCACAAACAAAATTTAAAGAAAAAGGTCACGATCCATCATCACTTCTCTCATCGCATTTTGAGTATCATCGAGTAGCTTAAGAATATGACATAAGGTAAATCAAATAAGATAAGACTTAACTAGATCAAATGAGTTGACAACTATTTAGATTTGCCTACTGATAAGTGTGTGATATGTTTTCAAAAGATTGTGTCTATTTTAAGGAATGAGACATTTCGTGTAAGACACCTAGTATGGTTTTGATAGTACATCCTAAAAGAAAAATTATTTTTGATAAGATAGGAAACATTTGTAGACAATTGATCAACCTAGTTGAGGACTAGTTTTGGGAGTTTCATTTATTGTTTCATGATTTGTTAATTTTAGTTCTATGTAGGATACCCTGTTTGTGTCCAACATGTTCATTCCCTACAAAAGATAGTTTTATTAAATTCAAATTGTGATGAAAATTTTATTATGATGGATCCTAAGGGAATTGACCTATGCCTCGGGAGCTCATTAGTGATGGCCTTGCCTATGTGATATACATAGAGACAATGTAGTTCGACTGACTTTGATAGGTGATATTTTACTCTAGAATGTAGATTATGGTTAAGGTTTGACGATTTATTGTGACAAACCCTAAGGGATTGACCTATGCCTTAGGGGATCATCATTGATTTACCACGTGCCTATGTACACACACAAAGACAATGTATTTTAATAACATGGATTAACATTGTTTTTTATTTTTTGGTTGTTTTGAAGTTTTCAAAGGATATTTGAATGTTTTGATGTTTTGTTGAATGTTTCAATGTTTTTGTATTTTGTGATAACATCCTGAGATACCATGTGTAAGATCCTTTTCAAACCCTACATCAAGGATTCCCCCCAGTCCAAAACAAGAATAGTCATTATGAAAGGGTGAATATGATAAGCGGTTGACGCTAAATGTTTAATCAGTCTCAAGCCATGAGAAGGGTGAGAAAGTTTTTATTATGAAAGAGCTTGTGTTTAGGTTATTATGGACGAAATATGTTAGAGTAGTGATAGATGGTAGAGTGGTAGTTGACTACACATGGTGCATATTTTCTAGGTTTTCACCATCGTACTTATCCAAAGCACCACCAAAATGGTTTTCACTATAGGATGAACTATTTCTCTTTCTCTTTTCTTTTTTATTTTCCCATTTTTCCATTTTTCTCTTTTTATGGGATCTCCAAAGATTATGTATAGTACCTTCGAAGGTGCATGTTTTTGATCAGATCAGGTAGTGATTCACCCTTAGGAGTGGCTAATTGATAGGCACTAGATCCATATGCTACGATGATGATATAAGGACCCAACCAGTTAGGCTCAAACTTTCTTGGTTATTCTCTTTCCTATTGGTTCTTAGGGTTCTCTTTTAAGACTAGATCACCGATGTCAAAGTTTCAGACCTTGACTGTCTTGTTGAAATTGTGTTTGAGGCAATTCTAATATGCTTGCAAGTGGACCAACACAGTTTGTTTTCTTTCATCTAACAATTCTAGCTCATGCAACATGGAGATTCTGTAATCTTCATCATCGATGAACATCTACATGGAAACTCTCAAGGACAAGATCTCAACCTCAATTGGAAGGATAGCTTCAAAATTGAAGACAAGGGAATAAGGTGTAGCACCTATGGGAGTAGGAATTATCCTACAATAAGCCCATAAGGCTATATTTAGTTGTACATGCCAATCTCAACCAACGTCATTGACAATATTTTTCAAGATTTTTACAATGGTTTTGTTTGATGCCTCGGCTTGACCATTACCTTGGGGATAATATAGAGTGGAAAAGTGATGTTGGATGTGGTATTTTTCACATAATTCTTGAACAAACCTCAGTTTTTGAAGGGACACCCATTATTTGTGACTATGGACAATGGTACACCATACTGACATATGATGTAGTTTAGTATGAATTTTGATATTTGTTTATTGGCGATCCACGCCATCAGAATGGATTCAATTTGTTTAGTAAAATACTCAGTTGCAATAATTATGAATTTGCGATCATTCGTAGATGTATGGTGGATCCTTTCGACAAGGTCAAGTCCCCATTGAGAGAAGGGCCAAGGTGATGTAATTGAATGAAGTTCCTATGTTGGTGCATGCACTAGATCGTCTTGGATCTAATATTGTCCATATTTCTTCAATATGGTGGATTGTTGGATGAATTCCATCGTGGTATTAAGGAATTTGTGTTACTTAGACTCAAATGGTCCCAACCTTGCATAGAGATCATGAAAGGTGTCTTTATATACCTAGATAGATTGGTCATAACACTCATGCAACTAAAATCATTGTACGTAGTATTCAACATAAAAAATTTCATGGTAAATCTCATCCTTGAAGGCTTATAGGAATTTCTCCTTTGCTTGTTTATATTTTCCATTTTAACTATTCTCCTTCCCAAAGTGCATAAGCTTGCTACCACTTATTAACAGTCAAGGAAACCTTTAGGAGGAAAATTTATATATTTTCATCATAGATAAAATTATTCATGGAAAAATGAGACTCTATATGACCAATCTAACTACCAAAGGCTTTGATTGATGACGGGGTTGATGAAATCACCCTTTTGAGAACCTTTACAAGTTGGTTGAACATTAATTTTTACTCACCCATGCATGCTTCTTTAATCTTACTATTGATCATCACATGTATCTCTCATTACTATTAGTTTGACCATATTGACATGGGTTGGAAAGTAGTTTAATGAATCCCATAATTCAATACTAGGTTTAGGTATTCTAACCACATATGAAAGGGCATTCAAGATATAGATAAAATTGATTTGATACCATTGGTTCGGGACCTAGGGTTAGAATCCCCATGAATATATTTCTAGATGAGAATCTAGATAAGTTAAATGGTACACACAGAAGTGTATTAGATAACTAAAATAAACAAATACAAAGATATAAAAATAAACAAAGAAATGATTTTTATTTATCTTTCTATTCCATACATGGTATACACTTGATAAAGGTGTATGGTTATTCATATTTTTCCTATTTTTAAGTATTTAAACTATGTCACGTATATATGTATATATAGTTTTTAATGATTCGTACCATTGAGTCAAAAGTTCTTGAGAAGTTAAATTACCTCCTTAATGAGTACAATGATTTCATTAATTGTGTTTTCATCCTCCGCAACTGTTGAGTATAACCAATTATTAATGTGTCCTTGATGAGCTAGTGTGCGACTTAGCATACCATAAGCCTCATGGATACCAACTTGGTTATTGTGTTGTCTATTTTGTTTGAATATTGTAAAATGCCATTTTGGATGACATGGTAAATAAATCTAGGAACTAAATGTTGTAGTCCTTTTGAAAGGTGCATTGGACCAATACTAAAGCTTTAGTAGTAATTATAGGTTGATTGGTAGAGGCATGCTGACCTCATAAAAATTTACCTCTCGAAAAATTACATTGCATTGCTACTAGAGCACTTGTAGCATTTATTAGAGTGGACATGGATTTTTGCGTGAGGCAATTTGGTGTATCAAAGACTTAATAAGTAGCCCCATAGTTTATATAGGCCATGAAATAGCTTGGGTGTTGCCACAAATACTTGGTTTGGTGAATCATCTTAGATCAGATGGGCTTAAAGTCCAAGCAATGATCATACACTGCTTCCTTGGAAAAGGGATCTTGAACCTACTTGAAGATCTTAGAAGTGCCATTCTACCAAAAAACACCTAAGATCAATGAGGATATAAACTAATAAGTTCTAATTGATCAAAGAGTAAATGTTGAGGAGATATCACGCTAGAGAAAGCTAAACAAAAATAAAGCAAGAATAACTAGGAGAAAGAGACCTCAATTGAGGCTTAAGAAGTGAGTCATCATGATAATTATATACATAGTAGTGATGGGGCATTCTACCCAATCACGAATAAATACTGGTAGCTAAATACCATAACAATTATTACTAAACCGAGATAGTCATGATCATTATATTCATTGCTACATGGAATAATATTTGTTTCTTATTATTTGAGAGAATGTGTAATTATAATGATTTGAGGGCAAGGATACCAATGAATATCAATATTTACTGCTAAGTAAAGAAGTTAGGGAGGGGTGTTGAATATGAGAGGAAGCTTAAGGAGGTTATCTAACACTAGGAGGGGGATCGAGTCATCCTAAGCTTCAACATGGTCATTAACAAGATTGTTGAAAGGAGACTGATAAATACCATTTTTAAAAGGTCAACCATTTTTTTGCATTTCTATAGGAAATGATTAAAAAGACATCTTAAAAAGCCTTACAAAAACCTTATGGTATCCTCCATTAAACATCTACATTTCTAACCAAGATGTGGAATTTTATTCAATCTTATAATAATAGTAGATGAATCCTCTTTAACAATTAGCTTCTTGCATTCACTCAAGGTTGCCATGGAGAGATCTTTAATCATTCCCAAGCCATTTTGCTTCATTATTAAATTTAGTATCAAAGAAATAAAGATTTCCCTTGACCAACAAGCCATAGGAGTCATGTAAAGAATACAAACCAACTCCAACATAACTTGGGTTGTGTTGGAAGAATAAGGAGTTTGCCATTGATATGTTTGTTGGCAACATGAGCATGGTGTATGAGTATAAAGTTGTGCAGTAAGTAGTACAGTGTTGGCGTTGATGTCAACATTGTGTTCCAGTATAAATATTAGTGTGAAGACCAATTTTTATAGCTTAAACATGTTTGAAGATGGTTGTCTAGTGGACATTTGTGAGAAGGTTTGATCTGGTGAAGATAGATAAAAGGGAGAATTAGCTAAGTGTCAAAACATTGCTTTTAGTGTACAAAACATTTGGTATTTTGGTCTGCTATGTAGAATCTTGCTAAGTGGTTTTCATGTAATTTTCTTGGATGCTAGAAGAGTCTATTTCTAGAGTTTCACGGTGTTTTGGTCTTTGGTGTTGAAGTTATGAATGACAAAAATTTTGGTCTGGCAATTATAGTGTTACTAGTAAAGTATGTATGTTTTGGAGGATCCACATCTCTCCATGGATTGGTATCTAGATTTGTAGATTTGTGAAGTTGTTGACAGGTGTTAGTAACACCTATATTCCAAGCGGCATGAAGTTTTGAGGCCTGCATGTTGGTTTGAGGTTGAACATCTAATGAATTTTGATGTTGTCATTATCGGTGCCGACCTAATAAGTTTTGGGTATTACAAAGTTTTGAGAAGTGTTGATCCATTAAGTGGGAGATAATATAGGTCCATGCCAACCTATTTGGACTTGTTATAAGTTTTGAATCATAGCGCAAAGTATGTATATGTGTATGTTGAGTCAACAAGGTATATTTTGTATAATGCATCTAATCAGGTCGACCTAATTGATGTTATAGATGTTTGTGGATTGAAAGCTTAAATGTTTAAGTGGTTTCAAAGAATATTGATTCACACCACCCCCCCACCCCCCTCACTATTTTGGGTGTTCAACAATTGGTATCACAACTTGGTTCCTTGGAAGAAGCTTAACCACTTTGGGAAGATCTTGGAGGTTAAACATGTGGTTGTTAGAAGATTTACCATTCCTTTGGAGAAGAGATACCTATTTTTTGGTTTACAAAAGAAGAGTGCATGGTTGATATGAATGGAGAACTCAAAATAGCCCTTGAAGATTTGGAAAGGATTGTAAGTGAGAACAAATATTTGAAGAAAAATGTCAAAGAAGCATACGAATGTATTAGAAAGTTGAGAGAGAAAATCCAAAAGTTCAGGGAAAGACATAAGGAGGTTAATGGGCAGCTGAAGCAAGCAAATGAGACAATTACTAGTCTGAAAGTGCAAGTTGAAGAAGGAAAGAGAGTTGAAGAATGTCTAAATACCAAAGTGAAAAGCAAATCCGAGGAATGTTCAAAACTTGAAGAAGTTGTGAATTTGAGATCAGATTTGGAAAAAGCAAATAGAAAGAAGACTGAGGACAAGAAGAGCAATGGCAAACATGTCTAAAACCAAAGGAGAGACTTCAAAAGACCACCTATCAAACAACCAAATACACAAAGGTACCCATATTTTAATGTTTTATGTTATTCTTGCAATATATTTAAATATAAGGCTATGAAATATAGAACCAAAATGAATCAAAATGTTCAATATTTTCTCGGTCAATGCTTTACATGCAAGAGATCTGGTCATAAGGCTAATGAATGTAGAAGGAAAATGATGAATGATTATAACAATGACATGATGTTTTAATATTTTAATGGTTACTGTTTATGCATGCAATGGATTTGGGCATAAAGCTAATCAATGCAAATCTAGGATGAATGAAAGTAAGCTTGTTCAAAAGAATGCCATATGTTATAATTGCAATAGACCTAGACATATCTCTAAGTTTTTCAAAAGTAAGAATGTGAAGAAGAACAATTTAGTAAAGAAGAATGATATGGTGAAAAAGGCTAATCCAACATAGATGAAGAAAGAGATGGACAAGATTTGGAAAAAGAAGGAAAACAATGAGACTAAGCTTGAGTTTGTGCTAGCATTTGGTGCAAATGTTTCCTCTGGAAACTAAGAAGAAAGCTTTGGCTTAGGGGGAGTGTTAACAAAATATTCTTTATCCCCTGCCAAATAAATGGTGCTGATGCTTCAACACATTAATATGTGGTGTGGGTCAATATGCTTGACCTATTGGAGAAAGAATCAGTGGAAAATATTGAATTACAGAAGTTTACAGAGCATTTGAAGTTGACTGTGCACACAATTAGCCCAGTTTTTACCAGCTTTATCAACTAAAGTATTTAATGTGAATCAAGTTAATTTCTAAAGGGATTATAAGTGATTTCACTTGATCAAAAATAATTTGCAAACAAACATTCAAAAAGAGAAGATTATAATGCAGTTTGGTCATCTCAGGGATCTGGTAAACACAATTTTTTTACCTATATCAAGTGCTCTAATGAGTGTAGAAAAAGTCTCAAAATTAAATCTAACACCCAACACTCTAGATGACAATGAAGAACTTTTAATGGAATTCGAGGCTCAAAGCAAAATGCTTAGCCTAGCCAAGAAGAGTTGGGAAGAAGGGAAGTAGGAATGGCAAACACACCTCGAGAAGCTTCAGATATGCACTCTTTGCCCTTGATGTCAAAGGGGGAGAATAGTTCTTGAGATAAATTTTGGCATGTTTCCATCAATGACAAAGGGGGAGATTGTTGGAAGAATAAGGAGTTTGTCATTGATATGTTTGTTGGCAACATGAGCATGATATGTATGAGTATAAAGTTGTGTAGTAAGCAGTATAGTGTTGTCATTGATGTCAACATTGTGTTCTACTAGAAAGATTAGTGTGAAGACCAGTTTGTATAGCTTGAACACATTTAAAGATGGTTATCCATTGGACAATTGCAAGAAGGTTTGATCTAGTGAAGATAGATAAAAGGGAGAATTGGCTAAGTGTCAAAACAATGTTTTCAGTGTACCTGACATCCAATATTTTGGTTTGCATTGGTCTATTGCGTAGAATCTTGCTTTGCGGTTTTCATGTAATTTTTTGGATGCTAGAAGAGTCTATTTCTAGAGTTTCATAGTGTTTCGGTCTCTAGTGTTGAAGTTATGAATGACAAAAGTTTCAATCTGACGGTTACAATGTCACTAGTACAGTATGTATGTTTTGGAGGATCCACATCTCTCCACGGATTGGTATCTGGCTTTGTGGATTTGTGAACATGTTGAAAGGTGTCAGTAGCACCTATATTCCAAGTGGCATGAAGTTTCGGGGTCTGCATGTTGGTTGGAGGTTGAATAGTTGATGAATTTTGATGTTAAGTCAATACTAGTGTCGACCTAATAAGTTTTGGCTATTGCAGAGTTTTGAGAAGTGTTGATTTGTTGATTGGGAGCTAATATGGGTCCATGTTGACCTATTTGGACTTGTTATAAGTTTTGAATCATGGCGCAAATTATGTATATGTGTATGTTGAGCCGACAAGGTATATTTTACATAATACATCTAATTAGGCCGACCTAATTGATGTTATGGATGTTTGTGGATTGAATGCTTAAATGTTTAAGTGGTTTCAAAGAATATTGATTCACTGCCCCTCCTCCTTCTCAGTATTTTGAGTGTTCAACAGGTTGCACCTAAAATCATCATCAAAATTGAGTTTGAAAACCTTGAGAGAAGTTTCTTCCATGAGTATAATTTCTTTCCCTAAAACAAATCCACAATTTTTTTTTTTTTTTCTCATTGTATTTCAATTAAATAGTGAAAAATGATGATTATTTAAAACTATAATTTTTTATTAAAAATTTAAGTTTTGGGTCGATAATGACATAGTGTGATGGTTAAATCATGGTGTTGTGATTCTTGTCACCAAAGTTCAAACCCCCATTGGGGTGTTATTGTTGAGTATTCATGTTGGGGATGAGGTTCATCATTTGTGGCCTCATCGATTCATAGCTCAGGTTAAAAGTGTTTACCCCCAACTTTTTAGTTGATAGTAACATAGTGTGATGATTAAATCGTGGTGTTGTGATTCGTGTCACCAAGGTTCAAACCCCTATTGGGGTGTTATTGCTGAGTATTCATGTGAGGTCCCTTGTTTATGACCTCATGAATTCATAATTGCCATTAAAAATGATCCCTCAATTTTTTTAACCCATAATGACATAATGTGATAGTTAAATCATGTCGCAATTCTTCCAAGAAAAAAGAAAAGAAAAAGAGTAGGTTAAAAAGTTTTTCACTACCTATATTTCACATTAATTCCTATAAAATTGAGTATTACAAATATAAATTTTCAAAACTGGGGAGGGAAGAATATTTTGGCAGGCGATGCAAATTGGCGGGGAAGCCGAAGAAAAATAGAAGAGACCACTTCACTGGGTTGCAGGAAGTGATGGGTTCGAACCCTCTCCCTGCATGGGCCAGCAAGCCCTGCATAATGGGCATTGATGAAGCTGGCCGAGGCCCCGTGTTAGGTAAATTACATTCATCTGTTGAAGTTAACTTACTGCTAATTTTATTATCTGGTTTTGATCATTATCTGTTATTTATAGGTCCCATGGTTTATGGATGTTTATATTGTTCGGCTTCTTACCAGAAAACTCTAGCCACATTGCAGTTTGCAGGTATTTCTTCATTTTGATTGTTGTATTTCTTTCACTGTTATAAAATCATAATGCAAATATCCTGAACTTCAACCATGGACAACAGATTTGGGCTTCCACGTGATTAGCTATGGATATTATGTTATTCAAGTCAGTTTAGCCATATCTATACCCTTTCAAAATTTCTAACTTAATTGCACGAAGGCGAAATCAATATCGCTTATGCTGTGAACTTTGAATCTAAATAAGCTAACTGTGTTCTGTCAGCCCTAATCATATTTTTTTTATAAAAGGTAAAGTTTGACTTTAGGTTAAGTCCAACCAAACTGATTGGATTTATGCTTCCAGAAGACTTGCTTTTGTAATGCTAGAGAGACATAAAAGGATTACCTTGCCATTGTTGAGCAGAACAGTAAAGAAGCTACTGGTATGCTTGAAAAGAAAGAAGCCGCATCTCAAACATGAAATAATTTACTTCTTTAAAGTCTGTAGATTCAGGTGCTGCTCACCCTTATCAATTAACTTTTCAAGGCGTTCTTTGATAACAAGGGGCATAACTTTACCTCCATTGATGGGGGTGGAAAACAAAGGAACAAAGAAGGCCAACGGACCTCAATTCCTATAGGTCCATATAAACTCGATATGAATCATGTATTGAGGGGGAAACCCAACAATGCAGGTGGAAGTTGGAATTTGTAAAGGTTATAATGGGGAATTGTTTTTTTGGTTCATCCATAGGTTAAGTTGCTCCTCGAAATAACTTGGTTGAAGTCTTTGGTAGTTGATATTGTATGAGGTACATTTACAACTGAGGTGTTTCCAAGCTACTGGTTAAGACAAATTCTCAGGTGTTGGCAATGACGTTGAAACCGAGAGCCAGTATCTCTGAGAGCTGGCAACTTTGCCCCATTTTTGCAGGGATTGGAAACATGCTTCTTCATTTTGAAGTGTCTAATGCTGATGGGGCTGCTGATATTTTGTTAATTCTTCATCACTCTCAACTAATTTGTTTGTAATAAAAGACAATGGGGTAAAGTTGGAGGTGAGAATTAGAGCAGCAATCCTAACTATTGTGAATAATAGATGATCATGATTCTATTGTCTTGGAGGCGGATGGGTGGCCGTGCAATATCCCGACTGTTACATTTTTTGCCCCTATGTTTTAGAATGGGATTTAAATACCTCCCTATATGTGAATGATAATTGGAAGGGTATGGTGGTGTATGTTTTAAGGGTTTTGATAGATTTTGATGATTCATATCCATGACAAAGACAAGAACGTGGTGTCCCTCCCACATCTCTCTTGCTTGTATCATGATTAGTTTCAATCATTCCAAGATTAGCTCCCACTTCATGCATATGCCATAAACATCCCATTGCTCTTATTTTTTCTAATTTTATCTCTTTGTTTGTCCTTACCATTTTTACCCCATTCCCCGTCATCCCTCTAGTCCAAACTCCCATAGAGGTCTATTCCAGGGGTTGACTTGCACATGCAGGGACATACCTGGGGATGTTGGACTCTAGGGAGGACATCTTGCTGTCTCTGAGGTGGCAAGGAGAACATCCAAAGAAAAGAGAGTCCCGCAACAAAAAAAACAAAAAAACCCGAACCTTGAACTTAAAAGGGGGCTACCAAGCCCCCCCAATGATAAATTTATAAATCTTGATTCCGAGTAATGCTACTATGGTTATAGCAAAATGATTTAGAAAGTAAATATAATGATCTTAGTGAAGATGCTTGGATATTTGACATATGAACTTTGGCACTGCAACTTGTTTATAGCCCTCATTGTTGAGTCCTATTCTCTAGTGATGCCTTGGGAACATGCTGAAGCTCTTGACTGATATTATAAAATGATCCATTCAAAGTTTTGCTGTTATTGGCATATTGACATTTATTTGTTTGATAATTAATTCTGAAGACTGATACACTTTTTGATTATGAATAGCGATAAGTTTTATCATCTTTGAAAACAACTGCAGAAACAGTGCCAAAATCTGCTCAGGTTGTTTACAGAATAGCTGATATTGAGACATTGGACAGTGCAAAAGATTGTTCTACAAATTCCAATAGTGGAGTCTTGGTCAATGGAGCAATATTTAAGATAGGGGTAAAGAAATATTATGATTCATTGTCACTGCTACAAAATATTTTACATTTGTACAACTTTGTGTAAATTTCAGCTTCTTTTACTCATATTGTTTACACAGATGATAATTTGCAACTTCTTTTATTGTTTTTTGTAATTAAATTTTTAATCAATTTCTATATATCATTTTAATAGTGGTCCCTTTGTCATTCTCCTCACTATCCCCAAAATCCAAGAAAAAAATTGCCATTCTGGGAACTCTTCCTTCCATCTTGGTGTGCCCTCGTCCTAGAAACTTAGAGAAATACTAGTCTCTATGTAAATTTTTGCTTTTTTGTTCTTTAGTAGTTGTGGTTTTAAGTGCTCACTTGTGGAGGGAATTCAGTGACATCTTCTTTGAAGGGAATTCAATAACATCTCCTTGGCTTCATAACTCTTGCTCTTAAACCTTATCTCTTATAGTGGTCCAAATTCCGAGGATGATTAACTTTTTGAGTTGGCTAAATTGAATCCTTCTAGGGATAATTAAATAACCTGCACAAGAGAAGAATATAATAGGAAATATGCTACAAATACTTGATAATAATACCTTCAAAAGTCTTCAACAAGATCATGATTTATAGTATGATAATGATGAACTAACTACTATCTCCTATATATATGATACTTATGCCATGGATGCCACCCTGGCCGACCTAACTACCTATATAAGACTATATGAAAGATCATATAACTTAATTAATGTTTATGCTAGCCATGAGTTAGCTACACATATCCACATGCATGCTATAGGTAAAGGGTGTAACATGCCTTCCCTCTTCACACAAGCAATGTCCTCGATGTTGATCAACTATGGATGCTTTTGCACAAAATCTTCATCTTTCCATGTGGCATCTTCGACATACAAATTCTTCCACTTAGTGAGGTACTCTATGATTGTCTTTGCCCTCAACTTTTTTATGTGCGTTTGGAGAATTAACTTAGGATCCAAGATGATCTTGCCCTCTTCATTTAGCTCAAATAATAGTTTTTGTAGAGATCCATTGACCAATAACTTTCTTTAAACACAAGACATGAAAAATTGGATGTATCCTTGTTGTTAGAAGTAAGTAAAGATTGTATACTACATTGTCGATCTTCTACAAAATTTGATATGGACTATAATATTTAGGTGAGAGCTTGTTATTCTTTTGTTGTTTTAGGGACATTTGCTTCTATGGTTGCAATCTCAAGAAAATCCAATCTCTTGCTTCAAAACTCCTTTCACTATGGTGTTAGTTAGCTCGTTTTATTTTGTTTTGTGTCAGAGTCAAATTCTCCTTGAGACTCGAAAGTACCTGTGGCTACACATCGTTTCTCTTTTCTTCTCTTCACATAGCTAATGATACCTAATAAATTTGTTTGGTTCCAAGTATAAGGATGTCATTGCAACCTTTTGTTGACATGCAACCATAGTTGCCGGGAGACGTAGGGTACTGGTACGGGGACGGGGACGGGGACGCCAATCAAATTAGGGTACGTGAATTAAATGAATAAGGAGACGACTATTTTATATGTAAATGATTCACCGGGAATTTTGGGTACAGAGACTGGTATGTTGTCTATGTTCCCAAAATGGAGTTTCCCGGCAACTATGCATGCAACATGATGAGGATCAAAGAACTGCTCGATTCGGAAAAGCCAATTGGTTGGATCCTTGCCATCAAACTTTAGCATATCCATCTTTTGTGTGAAATGCTTAGCCATAGAATTATTTGGGTGACGATCCATGGTTAGATCTAAGTCAAACCCAAAAACATCATGTCTCTTAGAAGACACATTTCCTTCCCAAATCCTATGATGTGAATCCACTTGGGTAGAATCCATAGAACTCACAAGAGAATCAAATATTATCACTAATGCATTGATATCTTCTTTTGTAGGGAACCCTTTCATCCCCTCCTTTAATGCCAAAATATCCTCTTTAACCTTGGTGGTATCTTGCTTTATAATAGCGTCAACATCTATGGAATCCATCTCCTCAATTATTGGATCATCCTTGCTTGGAGGTTTTTTAGGTGTGATAGTGTTCTTTTCCTTGCCTTTTGTTGAAGCCCTAGCTATGATGTTGCAAAAATAGTTTTCACAATAACTTATTCAAAACAAATTGAAATAATCTAAAATTTTGACTATAACTTATCTATACCTAGAAGTCACTTTTTTGAAAAAAGTTTCCAAGAAAATTTCCAATTTATAGCCTTGGAAGCGAATTTGGTTAAAACCCAAATTTTGCAATAACTTCTTCAAAATAGCTTTAAATGATCTCAAATTTGGGTTGTAGGAGCTTCAATGTGTCATTGATCAGCCCTCCAAGCTTTATTAAAAAATTGCCAAATTAAAAGAGATACATTTTGATTTCACAGTTTGACTTCTTGAATTGAAAAAAAAAATGTTTTGTTTCTTGCCTTTTGGATGCCAAGATCATGCTCTTATGCCACTTTTAATGAAATAACTAAGTTGTTGGTATTGGTATGGGTACAAGTATTGGGTATAGGCATAGCAATATTACAATTTTTTTTCCTTGGGTACAATTATGGGTTCAGCTATATATATAAAATATATGTATTAAAGAATTTAAAATGATAAAATATAAAAATAGTGATACTCATACTTGCCAATAAACAAAATATTTAAATACCTCATAATTTGCAAAAATGAAAATGCTCATAAATTCATAATTTACTGATTTGTCAATGTCAATATATAATGAAAATTACAATCAATATTGAATAATCTTCATAATGCTCTTCATTAGAAGCATCAAAGTCAACATTTGGTTCAATTTCATTCGAACCACAATCAACTATAGTGCCACTACCTGTAGTTGTGTCACACACAAAAGCTACATCATCTATAGAAACTTTGGCAAGATATGCAACTATAGCATCTAAGTTTGTATACTTGGAGTTTAATCTTAATTCTTTGTCACCCTGCATTATAATCAAGTGTCTTATGTGACAAGAGATGCAAGATGGAGTGCACAAAAACTAAATCCTTTACTTTTTTTGCACTCAATTGGTTGTGCTTAACATAGTGGATGAAGAAGTATGCACTCCAATTCCGCTCAGTTGAAGAAGAATTCGCAACTTGTTGAATTTGCATACATTTGTCATTTATAATTACTAAACACAAATTATAAACTATAAAATTATAATATATAGCAACAAGTGAAAAATGAGAAAGTTAAAAAATAAAAAGATGCAACCTTGAGAGAAAATTTCTATAACAAAAGGTTGCAAGTAAATAAAGCCTTGGCCATATATGTACCACCATTCATGAGCATTTTTTGTACTTGTCTCGAAGAGTGTAAACATCATGATATCTTTGAAGATATAAAGTGGCCAAACTCACTCAAAACAACACTCTATATATCTAGATTTGAGAATATTCTTCTAAATGCAGTCTTGTAGCCAGCAATAACCTCTTCATCCCTATGTGGTGCCACCCTCCTTTGCAATGCAATGAAAGTAGATTTTTGTTACAATACTTTGGGGACAAAGCAAATGCTAGGAGATGCAAGGGTGTTGTAATGTCCCCTTCTCAGTAGCCACCCGGAGGTCGTTTAGCCTTTATTTATTCCCGAAGGCTAAAAAGGAGAAATAAGGGAATAATAATTAAGTTAATTGTTTATAAAGTTATCTCCATAAATTAAAATTAAAAGGGGTAACTTTATTTAGAATTAATTTAACTAAAAGTGACTTAAATAAAATAATAAATCATAAAGTCACTTTAGGAATAAAATAATAATATTTTTAGAAGCTTCTTGTAAGTCATTGAGAAATCTTTATAAGGAGTTGTGGGCCTAGCATTTGAGCATGTCTTGGATTACACTTCTCAAACCAGATTGGTAGAAACTTGAATGCTTTGCTTGTCCGAGGGTTTGAAGACTCTAAGATACCAGGTTCGGTTGTGAAAGATCAATCCTAGCTGGAAATTGAGAGAAATCCATCCAGGGTTTCTACAGGTGCTTCATTGTAGGAATTTGAGTTGGTGCAATAGCTGATGTATTATTGCACTTCTGATTTGAAGTTTGATTGAATGCAATAGCTGGTTTATTATTGCATTTACACAAGGGTTTGCAAGTTGCAGCAGCTGGTTTATTGTTGCACTTGAAAGAGTATCTTTGCTGGTTCAATGTTGCCAAAATTTAATGGTCATTGACCAAATTTTGGTGGAGATAAAAAGTTCGATTTGTGGAGAAAATAATTATAGCAGCTGATATATTGCTGTGATTGATATTTTCGATTTACCTGGAAAAGTGGAGAAAATCGATTCTTGAAGGAGTCAATTGCAGAATTTGAAGTTCATTTTCAGTCATTGAGGAAATCGGTTGTGGATGTTAGAGATTATTATTTCAGTCTTAGAGGAATCAATTGTAGGGCTGGAAAATCATGGCTCCTTGTGGTGGATTTGCAGCATATTTCCATTTCGATTTTTGGAGGATTTAATTACATTGCTGGCCGTGTCTCTTTCCAGTTCAATTGTGGGATTGAGACTCATGATTGCATTCAAATTTTGCTTGGAGAGAATCGCATCATATCAGGCTTTGTTGGCGTAGCTTCCTAGCATCAAAGGGAGTCGATTTTGATGAGGTTCGATTAAGATTTTTATCACTGCTATTGCATTACCTTGGCCGCAATTCTCTTGTCATCATTGGCATCACTCTTGGAGGTGATAGTCACAACCATTGGCAAGTTCGATTTGGGAATTAGAAGCATTGATTATTGCTGGGAAAGGTTCATACTTCTTCAACATTTCAGTCGTAGCCATTCAGTCATAAAGAACAGTTCATTTTGGAAGAAATTTGACTATCCAGGTTCCTTGTAATATTTCATTGTATAGGCATTTACTTAGTCAAATATACCGCTGCCATAAGCAGCATTTTGATTGCAAGGTATTTTGTAGTCGCTGGGTCATATTATCTACATTTTGCATTATAAGTCATCTCTCTAAAAGGGCAACCTGAACTGGAGTTATCTCAGCTTGTAATCAGTTGCATTTTAATATCATTTGGAGTTTGGGGTTTGCATGCCAAATGTTTGTCTCAATGTCATCTTGCTATAGCATCATATTTGCATGAGTTTCAGTCATATTACAGTTAGAAAAATCAGAAATACATTTGCATTGCATCCTACTTGCATTTGTAATCCATTGGCATATGTAGGTAAGTCTCTTAGAAGTCATTTCATGCATCTTTATCATCATATAAAACCAAAACAAAAAGGAGAAGACACTTATCAGCTGAAAGAAGATTGTTTTCTAACTATTTGATGAAATTCCCAAGCAGCGAGAATCAGAAAATAAAGATCAAAGTTTGCAAGGGTCATTACAGGTGTGGTCATCTTGTTCCAATAGTCAACAATGATCCTTTGCACTCTTTTAAAAAATGTGTTTGTTGGGTCATGCTCCTTGGCTTCACTTATGGTTCTTACTTTTTCAACCATAGAGCCCATGCTAATCATAAGTTTCACCCAAACATGGGCAATTTGTATCTGCATACCTAATCATGTTGATAATGAGCTCAGTGAAACTCAAAACGTATTCCACACGAGCTCACCATTCATCATTTAGGATCAATGCTTTGATTTTTTGAGCTCTCTTTGTACTCTATTGGCTCCATATAGTCCAAAAACTATTGATGACCATAGCACTTAATGCATCTCACACCTTCACAAGTCATCTTAAGACGATTGTGTGTGATACAAATTGAGTTTTGACAACTTAATATGGTAGATGACATGTCACATATCAACAATTAAAAAATTAAGAAATATACTAAAAAATAAATTTAAATTACCTTCAACAACTCCAAGTTGGAGAAGGTCTTGAAGATTCCTTGTGATAGATGACGATTAGTCACAAACATTAGGATCTCCTCAGTGTTTGTGTAGATTTCTTTGACCCACTTGATCTTTGTGCCAATCTTTTGCAATATCAAATTGGGTGAGTGGACAACACATGGTGTCCAAAAAGTATGCCCGTATGTACTTTCCACTATAGAACCAATTGCCCTACAATTTTTAGCATTGTCTATTATGACTTGGACATCATTTTTAGGGTCCACCATTTTAATGGACTCCATTAGAATATTGGTAATGAAAGTTGCGTTCTTCACTTGCCTCTCACAATCCATTGCTTTCAAAAACATTGCCTCTTTAAGGGACATTACAATGACATTGATTTGTGGTTAATTTTACAATCTTTCCATCCATAAGAAATGGACACACCTATTTTGAGCCATGTATCCTTGATTGCTCTCAATGATGCCTTTGTTGAAGCTTTCTCCTTCGCTGATAAAGTGGTTCACACCTTTTTCATACCTAGGGCTAATGCATTCAACAGGTTCATTTTCAACAGCCTTCACCATATCTTGTCAGTATGGTGATCAGCAAGGTTGAAGGGAAGCCCATTGCCATAAATGCAACAAACAATGCTTTCATTTGCAACCTCCCTTGCTTCATTCTTGAAGGTTTTTTCCAATGGGCCTTTTTAATGCAAAACATTCTCTTCTTGAGAAGATGGTGGTAATGGCATGAAAGGATGTGGGCCAGCTGATTGTGATAAGCTACTAGGAGGTTTTTGCAAGCTTTTCTTGGCAAGTGGATGTGCTTTTTCCCCTTGATCTACTACTTCCAAGTCAATATCCTCTTGCTCTTTAATATACCCCATAATTTGTTGCTTTGGCAACCCTTTTTTTTGCCCTAGGATAAGCTTTTATTCTCAAGTATGGAATAATGTATAGGTGAGCTTTCACTTGATTGTATGAGCTCTTCTACTTAGTTCCACATTGACTACAACACCAACAATAACCTCTACTATCAGAAAGTTGTTCTATCATTGTTGTATTTCACCTAAGAAGTGATACTACATCAAATTTAAATGAACTCTCTGCATTGAGAGCAACTAAACTAGAACTAGTAGCCTTTTTTTTTGTATGAACATAAAACAAAAAAGAATTACAAATTTACAATCCTACAATTTTTTTTTTAAATTTTGGTATTATAACACTTTATTATGCATAAAAAGTTGAAAAAAATACATAACTTTATTTTTTTTTTTTGAAAAAACTTGAAAAATCTTAAATTTTTTTATTCAAAACTTAAAAAAAGAAAGATTCACTCGCTTTTGATGGTTAAATGTTTTTTGTGCAGCTGTTTTTCCTCTATTGGTGTAGGTTTAACTTTCTTGCAGCCCTCACCTTTAAAGAATGGTAGCTTGCAAGCAAAAAATGTTGTTTTGTGTGAGGAGCCTGAATCGTGCTTCATAAACAACCACTGCTAGAAATCAATAACTTCTAAATACTAAGGTCTGAAGTAATGTTAGCAGTAGCAATTTGCATAGAATATGTAAATAATCCTCTAACACTGAAATGCAGTTCAACACAGAAAGGATCAATCATCAATTATAAAATTTGCACTCCGAGTTGAAAACATAAATCGCACTCTACAGTGGAAATAGGGAACACAAATGAACCTCATACAATCTTGTGAGTGCACAGACGCAAATACAACATTTATCGATGATTGTTACTCAATTGCCAGATTGCAATGATGACACGAATATATAAACCAGGGCACCCAACACAACTTTATAAATATATAGACCCTCAATGATGTGCAAGTCTCCTTTGTTGATGGTATAGTTCAGATCCAGGTGTTTGAATGGTCCCACTAGGGCAAGTGCCAACCCAATATTGAGGCTCGATGATGCCAATGGTCGTAGTTTATATCTGTGGCTTCACGCGTCTATTCTAACCCTCCAAATGAATCTTTCGTGTGCTCATGCCAGATCGCTGTGAGAATCCTTTCCCATCTTATGTGATGTCTTCAAGGTGACGTCTTTAGGTGGATCCAATCTATTGCTCCTGTAGTAATCTTCGCAACCAATGCCCTGTCAAATCTCGTGAATGATCTACGATTGAGAATATGGAGATGGCAGATAGAGTCACAAACCACTGATGGTGACTACGTCCCACCAGGAGGAAACACACTACGCAGTCTTGATTTTGTGATTCTATTCCATGATGCCAAACCATCCGAGAGTGCTCCAATTTAAACAGATGCCAACGAATTAGTCGGGCAAAGAAAATCAAGCATAGTGTTCAAGGCAAGTCAGCCAGGAATGAATTGTTAAATTTAAATGTTATTTTTCAATAATTTAAACTTGTTATTAAATACTTAATTATTTATTATTATTTATTTAAAATAGTTTTAAATGTAGATTTGGTGTTTAAAAACACCGTTATCATTTTCCCTCCAAATTACTCAAGTAATTTTGGGGACATTGCAGTCCTCTCCACTGGAGTGTTGCTTGCCCTCAAGCAACTTCAAAGCTGAATCCTTGTATGTCCTCATTCTTGCCTTCGACTCCTTTGAAATGTTCTTAGGCCTTGCCTTGGACAGTCCTTGGAGAATGACTTCTCTTCCATTTGCTTTGAACTTCAACTCCAGAGTCTGATGATTTGTTGTGTACTCCCCAAGTGAGTGCAACCATTGTACTCCCAAGACCACCTCTATCTCACCAATGCTAACTATGTAGAAGTCATCTCGCATCTTGTGGCCTCCTATGGTCAGCTCCATCTGTCGAATCCGATGATTGCAAGGAATAGTGTACCCATCTGCAATTGCCACATCAAATCCTTTGAAATCTTCTACCCTTAAGCTTAACTTAGCTACTAACTTCTCATTGATGAAATTGTGGGTGGCTTCGCTATTGATTAGTATTGTTACCCTCTGTCCGTATAGGTCCCCTCTAATGCGAAGAGAATGATACTTCGGTGCTCCTGAAAGTGATGTGAGGGTGCCTCCTAAATGTCTTTCGTCTAATACCTCTACCTACACTTCCTCACTAAAGAAGAATTTACCTCCCCTTCTTTTGCTTCATCGTTAGAGGTGACCACAATATAGTGGATTTGTCCCTTGCCCTTGCACCTGTGACCATCTACGAAAGATCCCTTACAATAATAGCACAATCCCCTTCTTTGAAGCTCATTCCTCGACATCTCGGGAGATTGTGGTGGTGGTTTTGTTGGTTGAGGAGTAATCTCGTGTGGTGGCTTCTTTGTCTCGTTGACACATTCTTGATCATAAGCTTGTTCTTCATAGAGTCCTCAAGGTTCAAAGCCCTTCAAATAGCCTCTTCCAAAGTTGCTGGCTCAAAAGCTCTCACCAAGCCTCAAACTAATTTAGATAAGCCTTCAATGAAAAAGAATGTGAGCCTTCTGTCTGAAACATTTGGTACCATCACAACAAGCCTCTTAAATTCTGAAATATAATCATTCATGGTGCCCATTTGCTTCAATCTTGTCAACTCCTGAAAGAATGCCTCTGGATCTTTCCTATCAAATCTACCCATTAGCTTTTGTGTGAAATCAGCATATGTCCTCACAAGCTCGAATCCTTGGGTCACAATACCATGGTGCCACCATTCATGAGCTAAGCCCTCCAAGTGCAAGATGACGAATTTGATAGCTTCTCCTTCCGTCATGGGGCTGAGAGAAAAGTATGTGTTCAATTTTTGGATCCATGAGTGTGCCGTCACCTTCCCCGAGCCATCAAAAGTTGGAAGTGAAAGCTTGCTGACTTTGTTCTGCAAATCCTTGTTCATTCGCTGTGGACGTAGTTGTTAATGTTATAGCAACTTCGGTAGTTCCTTCTAGCTCAGCTCTTTCGTGGAAGACATAAATTGAATGATAGCCGTTGGCTATTCAATTTATATTCATTGTTTTGTATTATACTCATTTCATATTATGGCCGACATAAAAGAATTCGAGTTGATCTTTTATTAGAAGATATTTAATATTTATTTGAGGCCGACTATCATTAAAGGATATTCGCAATTCCATTAGAGGCCGACATGAAGGATTTTAAGAGAGGCGTCTCTCCCATTCACTTGTATATATTCACCTTGACTCGCCCATTGTAATTATCCAGAAAAGCTCGATTGTTCACAACAATTCTATATGAACAAGTGCGAATGTATGTTCAAGTGCGAATGCATGTTCAAGTGCGAACAGATCAAACAATAAGGTGCGAATATATCACAGTGCAGTACGAGCAGATCACAGAGCTAACATCTCACAGATGATAAGTTCATGCAGGTGCGAATTTTAGTATATCCGTATTCTGTCTCTGCCAGGTGCGAATTTCTGTAGGTCTATGCTAAGTCAAGAGTGAGTTCTTCTCTGCACCTCAATATCAGATTGCGAATTGTTTTAGTGCCAGTTTGATACTTGCTACTGCATCTGTCAAGAGTACTGAACATTGGTCTTGAGTTAGACCTAATTGTAAAGTGATCTGTTGTCATTGTTTATATATATATAAGAGAGATCTTTGTTGCTGGGTTTTTCTCCCTCAAGAGGAGGGTTTTCCCAGGGTATATGCTGTGTTATTTTGTCTGATTTCGAATTATTTTCTGTGCATTTAATCTGTTCACATAAATTTATCAAATTTAACAGTAGTCTCCCATTGCTTCCAAACTCCCTCCTAGCTACAATGAATTGACCGAGTGGAATGGCAGCTTGAGCTTCAGCATCTAGCTTCATGTAGTCCTGGACAATGGTGTTGAAGCTGAGATGTTCTTCTTCCTCATGTGTTGCTTCAATATTAGGCAAAAATGTGGGTCGAGAAGAACTGTGAGGTGACCCCCTTGATGTCCTGCTATGCTCTCCTCCTCCTGAGTGTTCACGGTTCCCTTGTTCAACCGTGCTAGACCTTGATTTGTTGTTACTTGCGGTCAGATTTTGCAACATTTGCAGCAATGCTTGATTTGTCTGATCTTGCTTCTCCATGAAGGCCTTGAATTCCTTGATTTGGTCCTCCATCTTCTCCTTACCTCTGCCTCCAATTCCTTGACTGGCATTCTGATTATTTGCTTCCAGCTTCTTTTTTTCCCTTTCAATAGCCCTCAAGTCCTTCTTACTCAGTTGCATAGAGAATCATCACCTAGGTTGGCAGGATCATTGCTCTGATACCACTGTGAGGAGCCTGAATCGTGCTTCACAAACAACCATTGCTAGAAATCAATAACTTCTAAATGCTAAGGTCTGGAGTAATGTTAGCAGTAGCAATTTGCACAAAATATGTAAATAATCCTCTAACACTAAAATGCAGTTCAACACAGAAAAGATCAATCAATAATAAAATTTGCACTCCGAGTTGAAAACATAAATCGCACTCTACAATGGAAATAGGGAACACAAATCAACCTCTTACAATCCTGTGAGTGCACAGACACAAATACAACATTTAATGATTGTCACTCAACTACCGAATTGCAGTGATGACGGAAATATATAAACTGACCCTACACAACTTTATAAATATATAGACCCCCGATGATGTGCAAGTCTCCTTTGCTGACGGTACAGTTCAGATCCAGGTGCTTGAATGGTCCTGCCAAAGCAAGTCCCAACCCAATATTGAGGCTTGATGACACCAATGGTCACAGTTTATATCTGTGGCTTCACACGTCTATTTCGACCCTCCAAATGAATCTTTCGTTTGCTCGTGCTAGATTGTTGTGAGAATTTTTTCCCATCTATGCGATGTCTTCAAAGTGACATCTCTAGGTGGATCCACGCTACTGCTCCTGTAGTAGTCTTTGCAACCAATGCCTTGTCAAATCCTGTTAATGACCTGCAATTGAGAATATGGAGATGGCAAATAGAGTCACAAACCATTGATGGCGGCTACGCCCCACCAGGAGGAAACACGCTACGCGGTCTCGATTCCGTGATTCTATTCCATGATGCCAAACCATCTGAGAGTGCTCCAATTTAAAGAGATGCCAACGAATCAGTCGGCCAAAGAAAATCAAGCATAGTGTTCAAGGCAAGTCAGCCAGGAGTGAATTATTAAATTTAAATGTTATTTTTCAATAATTTAAATTTATTATTAAATATTTAATTATTTATTATTATTTATTTAAAATAGTTTTAAATGTAGACTTGGTGTTTAAAAACACCGTTATCATTTTCCCTCCAAATTACTCAAGTAATTTCGGGGACATTACATTTTGGTTTTTTGTGTTTGTGAAATGAAAGAAAACAACTGCTATGCTCTCACTTTGGGGCTAATTTGTGTTTTTAGGAGTTATTTTGTTTAAAAAGAAGTGTTTTTTTTCTTTAATAATTTTGACGCCTAGGTGCTATGGGTCCCCTTGGGTTTTCTTGTTACTGCTCGGGCACCTTGGGTTCAATCCTTTTGGGTGGGCAAACCTTGGGGAGAATTCGCCTTGAACTCGAACTTGAATCTGAACTGAACGCACACCAATATTGGGGGGTTCTTGAGCAACTTGATAACATAGTGAAATAACTTGTAGAAGAGACAAACATAATAACAAGCCACTTTGAGGGGGGAAATCTTCAAAAGTCTTCATTAGAAATAGAATTCACAATCTGATATTAAGCTAATCACTACTTCCTATATATACCGTACTTATGCTATGGATGTCACCTAGGCCAATATAACTATATAAAAGACCATATAGCTTAATTAATGTTATTGTTAGCCACAAGCTAGCTACACATATGCCCATGCATGCTATAGGTTAAGGGTATAGCACTAACCATTTTGATGTTCTTCATTGTCTCAAGGCAGAGAGATGGCTTTCACATGCATCTTTGTATGCTAGTTTGCATGATTATCATCCTTTGTCTTTAGTGCCCAAAAGCTTTAGGTTGAATCTTGGTTGGGCAAATTGGTTTACTTTCCTTAGACTATCCTTTTGTTGTTTTCCATTTTTTATAATTGCTAAACTCGACCTCTTAATTTTTCTTGGTCACAAAAGGTTCCTTCTCTAGGCCAGTCTTTTAGATTCTTTGGATTTTATCATGTGAGTTAGCATATTTAAAACAATGCTTGCATATGACTGAAATGTTTTTGTAATTTGCATGTTTTGGGGTGAAAGTTCAAAGCTGTATCTCACTTCAAGCCAACTTATCAACACAAATGAATTGTATCTCACTTCAAGCCAACTTATCAACACAAATGAATTTAAGTATTTCCAACTGAATGCCAATTTTGATCAAACATATGTTCTAGTTGGATTCATTCTTGCTAAATTAGATTTTAGTCACAACTTATCCAGTTGAAAGTGTCCACTAAATACATATGTAGCATCATTTTCAAGCCAATTTATCAAAACAAGAAATTATTTGGAAACTGCTACTCACTTAAATATCATTTGAAAAAATAAATTAAAAATAATTTTTTGTAGATCTATAAGTGTAGTTTCTAAAAATATAATTTAAAAAAATATTGTAATTAGTATTTATATTTTCTTTTTACTAAAAGTAGGGAATCAACACCGAAATATAAGGTTGATTGTATTCTTAAAAAAAAAAACTAAAGCTTATTGAAAATTCAAAAGAAAAATATGATGCACTAGATGAGAGATTTCATGTTAAGACATCATTTTTTTAGAATTTGGAGAAATAGTTAAGACAAAAAGTTGCGTCTCATTGAAATAGTTGTGTTTTCATTTCACATAACTTTCGAGATTTATTAAAAAATATATTTATCAAAATGAGGAAAAGATTAATCCATATACTAAAGTTTCAAGTTATTAATACAAAAAAAAAAAAGAAAAGAAAAAAAAGAAATTTACTATATAAAAAGATGCATTTGACTTAACCTCATTTTCAACATTTTATCAACAACTAAATTATAGTGTCAATTTTACAAAAAATTACATTCAGATATATATTTTATTTTAAAAAAGGTATAAACATAAAACACACTAAAAAATTATATTTCATTAATTTATATTATTTCAAAATTCAAAACATATATGTCACTTTTTAATGATTAAAGTTAAAAAGATATATCAGCGTTGGCTATTTTTCTTAGAAAATTGGAACACAATTTTAAAATTTTACCCTTTTCTTAGATGTTATCAGAAACTTCAATTTTGTTGATGTAGGTTATAGTTTTCTCTAATCAACACCTACATAGATTAGATATTAAATCATCTTTGTACCATTTGATGGCCATTGATAAGAACCCTTGGTTTCCATTGTGTTCCAAACAATCTCATGTCATACTTTAATGGATATTCTTGTTAACTATACCTAAAGTGGGGAAAGTTAAATTGACATCCTTGAAGAAACTTAATCCTTTAGTTATTTTTTGCATAAGTAAACCTATTGTGATAGTTCAGTAATCACTCTTGAAAACCTCCTTTTGATTAACGTCATATCTGAAAAAGGCCATGGAATAGGACCTAGGCAACATGATTGATTCCAAGCTCAAGCATGCCTGAGGGACAACACATTTAAATGAATTTATATGTAAATGAGAGCGATAAGAGTACAAATATCAGTAAAAGTGTTATACAAAAAGAGAGAATTGAAGAACAATTAGATACCATGCAAAAGTTTTGTATCAAATTCAAAAGGTCAAAAATATGCTACAAGATGTCATCTTTACTACTTTTCTTTTATCCATCTAAGAATAGTCATAATACTTTACCATACAAGAATGGAAGACAAAGAATGCCATGGCAGTTATAAGAAACACTATTGTTTGTGTTTTGTTAGTTTGTTTCCTCAATTATGTTGTTTTTTGGAAACATTGTAGAATAACTATGCAAAACAGGGATAACATTGCTATATATAGAGGAGTTAGAGCTTTGTGGCATGACCCAGTGAAGATGACATATGGCACAAACTATGGATGATGGTCTCCTTTCTCAATGTGTAGTGTTTCTAATGTTTGCATGCTTGGACAATAGCATAAAACACTTGGTCATATGTTGGAAACTTTCTCACTTGAGCATTGAATGTCTAATTATGGTAAGCTATTGGGTGACAAATTGAGTGAGATACTTAGAGATGCATCTATCTCAATTAGTGATAACTTTAAGAAACACCCCTCAAGAAAAGACAAAATCTTGGCGAATTTTTCATTTTATTACAAAAAAATTTTAATTTTTATTGGCGAATCTTTCCTTTCTTTTTGGAAAAAAATATTAATTTTATTGGCGATTTTTTTACATAACTAAAATTTCGTAAAAAATCTTGGTGAATCTTGGAAAATAATAGTAAAATTCATTAATTATGATGGCGAATCCTTCCATTAAAAAAATCAATTCTTATGGAAAAGTAGGGGCCCGAGGGTGGAAATGATCAATGGGTTTAAGGGGTAGGCTCTATAATATTTAGTTGCTAGCATTGGTTTAAAATATAATCTAACAACCCTTGTTGTATTCTGAGACGTAAAATGTACCTGGGATGTAACACTCATGTGGCTTGAAATTGCTTTTGGATCGTTGATCTTTTGAGATCAACGATTCAAAAGCAATTTCAGACCCCATGAGTGTTAAAAGATCAATGATCCAAAAGCAATTTGAGACCCCATGAGTGTTGCATCCCAAGTATATTTTACCTCGTTGTTAGATCATATTTTAAATCAATGGTGGCAACTAAATATTGGAAATATGGCCCTAAAGAAACTCATAATTATGATATACTATTGGTGAATTAATTTAGATTTCTACTATAACTTATAAAATTTAGGCAAATCTAATCTAATCAAATCATTTATTGAATATTGTGGCAAATATTTGAGTTAAAAAGTTAAATAAAATAAATTCTTTGGCGATTTAAATAAGACTAAAATAAATTTTTGTAAGAATGTGGTGAGTCAGGTTGCGTTGCAACTTGAACTATTAGCCAAATTTGGATTCCCATATTTCAACTATTAGCCAATTGGCAAATATTAGCCACTAAAAAAGTCATTGATCTCAATTTCAAGTAGTTGTTGAAGATCAAGTAACATGACTGTTGGTGCAAAAAGAGTTTGAATTTCAATTCCTTGAATGTTTTCTAAACCCAAAAATTGCAAAATTTTGAGGGTCTTTGGTATAGACCAGTGTACCACGGGGACGCGTTTCCCCCAAAAAATGACCCGTTTCGGAAACGGGGACGTCCCGGGGACGGGGGGACGGGTACTTGGCGTCCCCGGCCGTCCCGCCACCGCCACCAGAGCTCCGCCGGAGACGGGGAAACGTTTCCGCGTCTCCCAAGGAGACGGGGAGACGGGGAGACGTCTCCAAGTTTCCTTAGGAGACGTCTCCAAGTCTCCAAGTCTCCTTGGGAGACGCCCAGGAGTTTCCTGGGAGACTAGGAGACGCCCAGGAGTTTCTTGGGAGACGCCCAGGAGTTTCCTGGGAGACTAGGAGATGTGTTCCATGAAGGTTTGTCTGGCTTTGATGGTCTTAATTTGGGTTTTATTGTTAATGCAAAATGATGTACACCATGAAGGTTTGTGTGGGTTTGGAGGTCTTAATTTGGGCTTGGCGGCGGGGACCCTGTGAGGGGCGCCCCCCAGACCCCCGCAAGGGGCGTTGCCCCTTGACCCCACGGGGGCGCTGCCCCCAGGCTGCCCCTGCCCCAGACCCCGCTGGGGGCGCTGGCAAGGCGCACCCCGCTACCCTCAAACCCATTAGGGGCATTGCCCACAAACTCCCATTGAATTCATTTGATTTTCTAGGTACTCTCCACTAGTTACCTTCAATTTTACAAAAACAATTTCATTTGTCAAATTTTATTTAGCAATTAGCATTCAAGATATCTTCGTATTTAGATTTAGTATTTCAAATTTTGCTATGTTATAATTTTACTAATTAGTAATTTGAGTAATTTCCTATAGTTTCATTTGAAATGTAATTCTTATATTGTTATACTGTTATACATCCTTTCAAAACTAGTTTTTCAAGTACTATAAGTATATTTATAACTATATCAGCACCACCACCCCACCACCCCGCCGCCGCCGTCCCCCCGCCGTCTCCCCGCCGTCCCCAAACTTAGGCCCTTTGTCCCCCCGTCTCCGAAACGCGTTTCCCCGTCCCCCCGTTTCCCCGTCCCCCAGGCCCGTGGAACACTGGTATAGACTATAGATCATTCTTGAATGATGTAGATCTTGGCCAGATTTGATGCAAACCTTTGTTAAGTCCACATTTATTCCATGTTTGTCAATGATATATCTATGGCATTGTTTTTTTTGCATGGAAAAATTGTTAGAATAGTTTTTTTATTACATCATTAGTACAATAATATGTAACTACTTATGTAGTTACAATATAGTTGATCGGGTATGCCCGATCAAGGTGGTTATTTACCAACCTTACTTTGTATTTATTCATGCCTTCTTGATTAATGAATTCGCTCAATTGCTCTCATTCATTTATCATGGTATTAGAGCATATTACATTTTGAGCTTGTGCAATAATTTGAGAGTTTAAAAAAGAAGAAGAATTGATTGGAGGTGATCGCGGCGCTGAAGAACTACCTGTAGGTGATTGCACTAGAGAAAATCTTCATGTTTTGGCATTTTTGAAGGCCTAGCCGAGTGCAAAGAAAGTCATGCTCCGATTCTTTCTGGAAGAACAATTGTTGCCATAAGATGTCAAGGCATTCTATTTGAAAGAGCTTTGGCAAATTAATTCTGAAAGAGACATCAAGGCATCGGGACGAGCTTTGCCGAGTTTATTTTGAGAGAGGCGTGTGTCGAGTGATAGTTGAACAGAGACAACGTTCAAATCAAACAACAGTCTGAATGAGCCATGAAAAGGAGGAATGTGTGAAAGTTCTAAATGTGCAAATCTATTTGAATCTTCTAAAGTTTTTTGTTTTATGTAGTAGACGTATTGTTATCTTTGCATTTAAGATTCAAAGTTCAGAGCTTGTGTGTTTTTTATTTTCTTAAAGACAAAACTAGAGTTCTGAGTTTGACAGGAGTTGTAAGCATAATCCAGATAAAACTAAAATGGCTCCTAGTGCACCTAAATTCCTCCTACCCAACTCCCAACTCCTGAAGGGTGAAAACTATGCTGCCTGGAAAACCAAAGTTCAAATGCAATTAGAATTTGAAGACCTTTGGGAAATTGTTTCGAGAAATATAACTAGACCAACAATAGTCGGTGATGATCAAAATAACTTTGACAACGCCGACCAAAAAGCCAAATTAGTCATCCTGTTTAATGTGTCAGATGAGGTTCAACCTCACATTCGTACTGCAACCTCTACAAAAGATGCCTGAGACCGCCTCAAAATTGTCTATGAGGCTAAAAACAAGAATCAAATCCTTCATCTACAGTGTCAGTTGCATTGTCTCCAAATGCAAAATGGTGAGAAGGTAGAAACTTTCATTAGAAGAGTTGTTGAACTGAGAATTGCACTTCAAGCGTTAGGGGAAAAAGTCACAAATGACTCTCTTTTACCAATTGTCCTGAGAGCACTATCCCCTTCGTTCAGAGTGTTTGTTACATGTTTAAATGTGGCACATAAAACACCTTCATTTGAAGAACTGGTCAACTTGCTTCAACAAGAAGAAGCAATGTTTGGTGAGACCGACACTCAAGACAATTAGGTCCTAGCAGCAAAGCAAAAGGGAAAACAACTTGATCGTTGAAGTAGTCCATCAGGACAGTCAAATTAAAGTCAAGACAACTCTTCCAACAAGAAAAAGTAATGCCTCATTTGTGGTAGAAAGGGTCATGAACTCAAAGAGTGTTGGTATAATTCCTATACCAATGGTGAATCCAGTAGCAAAAAGCCACAAAAATCTTTCCAAGGGGATAAGAAAAAAAATCCTCAATGGTAGAAAAAGCCTAGCAAACAATAAGGAAATGTTGCATCAACATGTAACTCATATGAAGAAGATTTTCTGTATGCTGCAGAAACAAAGGCTTCCACAACTAACAATTCAGTCTGGTGCATCCAGGCATAGGAAAGGGGAACAAAAATGGTTTTGTGCCTTAACTCCATCAACCTCCTATGGGCATGTTTCATTGGGTGATGATACCTCATATAAAGTTCAGGGAATTGGTGATATTTCACTTCCATTGAGAACTCATACATGTTGACTTACAAAGGTTCTGTATGTACTTGGGCTCACTAAGAACCTACTTTTAGTAAGTCAATTACTTGAGCATAATCTGCAAGTTGAATTTGATCAACTCAAAGGTGAGAAATTTTGTCTTATCAAAGACAAAACTCACAATGGAGTAGTTGTAGCTCATGCTTTAGGGGCAGGCAAGATGTTTCAGTTGGTTGATGTTTCAAATGAAGATCAAGCCCTTGTAGTAAAAACCAACACATCCACAACTCTCTGGCATAGAAGATTCGACCACCTTAGCATTGGTTATCTTCTTGCATTGAGTAAGAGAAATATGGTAAGAGGACTTCCCCCCATTAAAAAATCAGAAGTTATTTGCTCACATTGCCTTGCCGAGAAACAACATAGGGCTCCTTTTCCTACTGCAGAAGATAACCACTAGGACGTGATACTAAGAAAGGTCTCTCTAATACCCACTTATTTGGGGCCTAGGTTTGCGTGGGAGACAACACACAAAACTTATCTAAATGTGTTACCGTATAAGAGTGAATTTGCACCCCATGTGCAAATCCCCTTTTTTCCTTCATCCACCTTAGAAAACCAAGTTTGAAGGCTTAATTCCACCTAAGCCTGTTGCTTGTATCACACTTGGTGCCTGTTTTGAGCATCAGTGGAGGCGTTTCTGTTAGAGACGCTTGTGCGGTGCGCTTACATCCTTGACAGATTCTTCCGTCTAGAGTCTGCAGAGGTGTTACACTTCCCATTGAGGGTCGATTTGTAACGCCCTCCTTAGCTGACCAACTCGAATATGGCCGTTTTCTTCATCTCCCCTTCAAATTCACTCCTTCCATATGCATTTCATCTTCTAAGAACTTCTTCACTTCATTCACAAGCTTTACAATCTCTCCACAAGCTCTACGTAGCTTCTTCACCATCGCTTCAATCTCCAAACACTTTACATTTCATAGCAGCAACATCAACACTCCACCACTTCACTAGAGCAAGTGTGGAACAAAACACCATTGTAGTAGAGGCTTGAGTTCTTCTCATTTTCTCCCCCATTAGCCTTGAGCGCTCTTGGTGGAGGTGGTAAGCTTTCACTCCTCTCTTCTATTACTTGGTTGAGTAGCATAACACTGTTTTGTAGTGCTTTAGTGCTCTTTACTTCATTCCTACTTTTCTCTCTATCTATCTTACTGTTCGTGGAGGTGGGAACACCAAATGGGGTCTGATTGAGGCAGGCCCCTATACAGCCACCCAACAATTTCTCTCTTCGTCTTGTGTGCAAGTATTGAAGACACCCACGAGCTGGAAGCTTCATCACTTGCACGATTGTAAGTATTTCCTTTCTCCTTCTTATCTTCTCTACCTTACTTTATTTCATTTCTATCACTTTCTGTTACTTTATCATGTTCTGTTATTCCCTATATTCTGAGCAATCGGATAGAAGCATTCACTTTGCTGTTTTATGAGACATTCTCGTTCTTTGGTCCGTACGAGACTCCAACGCGCCTATGGGACATTGTCCGTTTTGTGCGTTGATGTCCTTTGGCCGAGAGCTTGTCAATTTGTCTGGAAAATCTCTATGACCTTTTCTTTCTGATTCTAAAACTCTCGCCGCTGTTCCATTGAGGTAGTATAGGGTAGTTCACCCCGTGAGGCTCTCTGAGTGAAGAGAACTCATGAGTAGCGAATCCCCCTATATTACAGTTACAAATGGATTGAATGGAGAGGGATATAGCGCAAATATCGATTAGAGTTTTATATGGCAAGAGAGAATTCAAGAGCAAGTAGATACCATGCTAGAAATGTAAATAATTAAATTGCAAGTTTTTATTATACAAAAGTTTGTACAAAATCTGAGAAGTTGAATGTATGACATAAGATGTCTATCTTCAGTACTATTGTTCTATCCAATTTTTTTTTATCATAATACACCTAATATACAAGACTAGAGGATGCAGGAATGTTATGGCACTTATAAAAAACACACTTACTCACCTTTTAATGGTTTGTATAGTCAGTTTCATTGTTTTCTGGAAATGCTGTAAAAATCTGTGCAGAACAGGGCAGATGCTTTCATATTTGTGGGGCATAAAAGAACAGGAGTTAGAGCTTTGTGGCATGATCGCATGTTCTAGGGAAGGTCTTGAAGCTAGTGGTGAAGATGGCATATGGAACAAAATACTGCAATTGTACGGCATGCCAATCAAAGTCACAAATCTTCTTGGATCAATGACAACAGAAGCTTACTATTGCAACTGTCTCTTTATGATCAGCAATTTTCTAATATTTCTGCTGATGATCTGATTTCTTGAGGTTTGGTTTAACTTTCAAGAGTTCTCATTGAAGCTTTGACATGAGAGCAAAGTGTCTCAAGATTCTCTTTAGCAACTAGAGCACCCCCCTTTTGGAAATTGGCTATAGTAACAAATGAAGGACACAACTTTTGTTGCCATACTTATTAAGAAGGATTTCTAGGCTGGAGAGAGAAAGGAGGTGAGGATCAGGGTATTTCCATCCACTTCTGTGCTGAATTCCTTAAAACTGAAATAGAGCAACAAACTCAAAAAAGCCAGGCAATAAGCTCTCCAAAGAAAACTGTCAGCTGGAGTACCAAAGGAGAATCACTCTCCACATCATGCCATGTATGAACTCCAAAAGGAAACAGTTTTCCAGACAGCCAAATCTCCAGCAAAGAACCCATAGTATATACTAGACAGACAGAAATAGCAATCAGATGGGAAAGTGCCTTATGGACTCGAGCACAATCATGGAAGGAAACCCTGGAATGACGATGGCTAACTCCTGAGACCTGGAGCATGCAAAAGAGAGCGGTTGCAGCATCCCTTACATTTATATTTTTTGACAAAGCAGAGTGTGTGTGTGTGTGTGTGTGTATGAGTTGTAAGGTACAAAAATCCTTGAAGTGGGAGGTTTTAGGAGCAGATTATAATCACCAAGAGAAAGGTGCACTCTAAGCTAAAAACTATTGGTATTGAAAATGCATATTCTGATAAAGCAAGAAGCAACATCAGTGAGAAGGTAGCATATATGAGATGATATTAGAAGCATATACCAGCTAGAAAGGAGCACAAAGGACCCAGGATTCTCCAGTTCTTATTCCTGGTGCTGCATTGCTGTTTTCATGGATTAAAGCCAGTATGCATTCAATTCTCCACTTGGCATTCCTTACATGTATTTTATACCGAGTGGTTTTACTGACCTCAAATCAAACAAAGCCCTTAAAATGTCAAATGTTCGATTTATTGTCATCTCAAGCATCACAAAACAATGGCAGACTGTTGGGTTCATATTCTAAAGGTGGGAAAATTATCTGAGTAGCTCAGCCATTGGTGGGTTTCTTCCTGCTTTGAGTCTTTAATCCATCTTCTCTGTGGATGATCACTTATGATAAGTCATTACACCATGTAATCATGTTAGGTGAGGATTCACCACTTTCACTGGTTGGGAGTTCCTGATTTATTCAAGGGAATCTGCATTTTTCAATTTTCATAGCTTTTCTAAGATATCACTCTCTTTCACTTCCAAAAGGTTTAATAAATTAATATATCTACCACTATAGCATGGTAAATTGATATTGATCTTCTGTTTGTTTTAATGAAATTATGGCAGCATTTTCTATGACTTTTTATATAATTATGCCTTTTAGGATGTCTGAATAATTATGCCTATTAGCTTCAATTGAAGATCAATATCAAAAATAACTGTCTAGCAGGAAAATGAGACAATCTCCTTGTTAAAACAGAATGCTGTAACTGCTTAAGCTATTCTTCTGGTGTTTGTAGCAAATGCTACTAATATGCATGAGTAATATAGCAACAGATTCTTTCTTTTGGTTCACATTGACTTTAGTTGATAATTGATCAATATGTTTCGCATTGAACTCTATTTGACTGTAGTTTGAGTTGGCATCTAAATCACACCATTTGTAAAGCGTATAGACAAATATAAGGCGATACCTTGTGTGGACAGCTAGCTACTCTCAGCAATATATTAGATTACTTACTTGCAAAATGAAATGAGAACGATGTTGAGAAGTTATATAGTGCTGATATTTTTTGAGAAATGGCTTGTGTATTTCACCCTGGAACTTTAGCACATTGATTTAACAATACGTTTACAAGGCAGGTCTCTCCTTAAGGCCACAAATGCTAACATCTGAGCCTGTGACTGTAGAGGTGAGGAATCAACATCTTTTTGGAAAATCCTATTTTTATCTTTAAAAAGCAAGCTACTTCTTTTTTAAATAATCTCAACTTCCCTTAGCTGAGGGATGCTCATAAATAGTAGCCTTGCATTTTGATTTCTACAAAAATAAAACAGCAGTTCTATGCACATTCCTGTTCTAGAAACTTTTGACTTCTAGAGAAATAAAATAGCACTTCTATGCAAATTGCTGTTCTAGAAACTTTTGACTTGTAGAGAAGTATAATAGTATTTCTATGCACATAGCTGTTCTAGAAACTAACCTACATTGTATAAGTCAATGAAGTTGATAGAGGGACATATTAAAATTTGGTTGGAAGTCTTTTATACAGTGTTAATCCATCTCAAAGTTAGATTATTAAGGGAAGATGGTAATGAAGTGGCTACCAGTTATTCATTTTCTTATTTTTCCCTTTGTGATTGACATCTGCCACGTCTATGACTGTCATGTATGCCATATTTTTTTGTTGACAATAATCTTATTACAAATTTTCATTACTGTTTTAATGATTTTCTGGCATGTGGGTTTAACAAGCAATTGGATGTTTTAATATGTTATTGTTGTGATGGAAGTTTGGAATCATGAAAGCATGCTCATGTCTAATAATGACATAGAACCTCACACATTTGTTGTCAAACATTCTGGACAGATTCAAAAACTCTGAAGGAGGAGAAGAGAGAAGAACTATTTGAAAGTATTAAAGCTGATGATTCCATGGGCTGGGCTGTGGACATAATTGACCCAAGAGAGCTTTCAGCAAAAATGCTTAAAAAGTGATCAAAATATCTTTACTGTGTAAATCCTTGCAGTTTTTGTCAATTAACATTTCAGTTTTTTATGTCCATCAAGCAATGATGGGATGCCCTTGCAACCATGTTATGATTGAATTTGCATGCATTTTAAGTAATCTTCTCATTTTTTTGGAATAATTATCAAGAAATGCCTATAATGATGCTTTTTTGAACAGAGACAAAATTAACCTGAATACAATTTCGCATGATTCTGCTATGGGCCTTGTCAATAGGGCTCTTGCCATGGGGGTTTTAGTAACAGAGGTATACATATATATTTTTTTGTAAGTTTTGATTTATATAATTTCCCTTCATAATTGTTATTTGATTCAAATTTCATTAGATTGTCTAGAGAATTTTTTTGGTAAGCTTCTAGTTGGCCATTCATCATTCTTTCAGCCTTTGCAAGTTCTTAAGTACATGCTATGTTTTCTTCACAATGGAAGTTGGAATATGGATATGGATATGGATAAGTATATTATGCTGTTTTTGACCAGGCAAAGCAATATTATGCTTATTAATGTTTGTAGTTTTAGCTTCCTGCAATATTTCTTTTTAAGAAAGATTATCTAACTTGTTTCTGTGTGTACATCTTTGACTTTCTTTCTTTAAGACAATTGGCAATGCAATTAATGCTTTGTTAAGTGTTTGTTTGAGAATTCAAGTAGTCACATTGACATTTGTCTTCTTCTATCAATATTTTCTTTTGAATCCTTTTTGTGGATATTGTTGCTCCAGGTCTATATTGATACTGTTGGAGATGCAGATAAGTACAAAGTAAAACTAGAAGAGAAATTTCCAGGTATTACATTTATTGTGGCTAAGAAAGCTGATAGTCTTTATCCAATTGTTAGTGGAGCAAGCATCGTTGCAAAGGTGAGCAAATGATTTGAGGCTAATGCATGCATTTTAGTCACATTTAAAATCTATTGGAAAATTTTGTGTTACTAAGGAAGGAAACTTAGAAAGTTTTGGAGGTTGTATGGATGTCAGGTCACCAGGGATAATGCCTTGCGGGGATGGGTCATGGATGAGAAAGTTGAAGCAATAACTAGAAGCTTTGGCTCTGGATATCCAGGGGGTATATACTCATTTAACATTTTGCTTTTCATGTCACATTTTGCATGCCTTGATTGCTCTGAACAAAACTTTTGATTGATTTTAAATATAAATATTTATATTTTTGCTTTGTGTCCCCATAAAACTTTGTAGATCATTTGCTAACTTATTAGTGTTATGTACAGATCCTGAAACAAAAGCTTGGTTGGATCAAAATAAACATGTGGTGTTTGGATTTCCCACATTAGTGCGATTTAGTTGGGGAACATGCAAGTCTTATATTGACAAATGTGCTGAAGTGATCTGGTAATTTACTTGCATATAATTTATTGTGCATATGATGAGGTTTGCGATAAGAAACTAGGGATTATCCTGTTTAAATTATAACTTAAATTGAGAAAAATAAGACAAAATATAAGAAAATCTTGAAATAATTTATTCAATTTGTTATGCTCAGTTGCTTATTGGGATTTATCAGATCTTATGTCACACCATATCTAAAGTCATCTGATTCAGACTTGGAAAACACTCAATGAAGTAAAAGAGAGTGCAACCTCATGTTTGGCTTACAAATTTCTAATATCACCCCAAAATGGAGAGTATATTCAACAGTTAACAACTTAACACAAAAAAGATATTTCTCATTCCACAAAATTCCATCCACTTCATACATATCAAAATAAATATCATACTATATTAAATTATGGAGACATTGGAATCTAACCGCATGCAGGTAGCCATTAGATACTAGTAATTAGTATATGCAAATTTCCTAAGGAACTGACTCTACTTCAAAGTTTATAAATCTAGTCTCCAGTCCAGATTGTGCACTCTCTAGAAACAAATTAAGGAATACAAGAGGGAAATATACAAACTTCAAAGCCCAATCTCCATTCTAATAGATGAACATGAGAAGTGGAATCCCTTGGATCTGGTCCTCAAAGTTTTTCCTTCTGCTGTTGTATCTAGCCTGTTAAAATCTGTAGATGTTAATCTTGGCTCCTTTATCTCAGGTATCCAAACTGATGTTAGATCAACTTGGACTTGATTGCACATCATTGGTTGTTTGCATGTAAGAGACCAACTCTAATGCATATAGAAATTTTCCCAGAAAGGTGTTAACTTAAACAATGCGACCCTCACCACAATCCAGTCAGACTCTAAAAATTTACCAAATGAAAGAGAACAAATCTGACACAAATATCTTCAACGGAGAAAAGCCAAACCAAATATATTTGATTGCAGAGATATCATAGATTAATTTGATTAGATATTCGCACAATAATTAAGTTCTTCTACAGCAATACATATAGTAAGGCTAGATACAAATCAATGCTCACATGATAGTGGCAGGAGCCTTCTTACAACTGAACAATGGATTGTGTTTGCTCATAATGACTAGGCTTGACTCCAATTCATACAAGATACAACGATGCGCACACTCTCGGATCTTGATAGAGGTTGTTGAGCTGGATAGTGTCACCATTTGGGTCCTAGTTCTCCAGCGGCAATTTACAAGAGATGGCAAATATCTTAATCTCTGATGCGTGTGACCTCCTTGTCTCGTAAGATAGTTGCAATGGTGGGCGATTCTAAGATTCCATCTCCTTTCGTGAATAATATAGGGATCGGATCATGTGAGTCATAGGTGGATTGTGGATTGTGTGCCCCAGTCGCAACTATTCTTCCGTTATGGATCTACAATCCCGACCCCCGCATATGCAGTAGCCCAGCCAAGCTGACATACTTTGATTATGAACAGTGGAAGCTTGCCACGCAGGGGAATAAAATGTAATCTCGATTCCATAGTGAACACAAGCGTCGCCAACTGAAGATAGCGGATGGGTTTGACGGCCTCTAAGAGAATTGATTGAAACCTTCCCAATCAGACTTGTGGTAGAGGTAATACCAATTGCTTTCGATCTGCAATGCAACAACTTTGTGAATGGCGAATGATAATGAGAGCAAACACGAAATCCCTTAGGTGTGTAGCTACGCTCACCTCTTGAGTGCCACGCCAATAGACTATGTCTTCTGCGATGTAGGCAAGACAAGCTGTCCAAATTCCATGATATCCAAACATGAAAGCGATCCCCAATAAGTACTATTTGATTTGAAGTCAGCCCAGAAACAAATATTATTTTTTGCCTCCTTCAATTGAGTTGGCCAGAGAGAAGCACGATTTATTTAAATTTAAATGTTGTTTTTTTAATAATTTAAATTTATTATGAAATATTTAATTATTATTTATTTAATATTATTTAAATTTAGATTGGTGTTTAGAAACATCGCTATGAGCTTCCCTCCAAAATAACTCAATTTATTTCAGGGACATTACAGTCCTCCATGTTGGAGTGTTTCTTGCCCTCAAGCAACTTCAGAGTTGAATCCTGGTGTGTCCTCATTCTTGCCTTCGACTCCTTTGAAATGTTCTTAGGCCTCGCCCTAGGCAATCCTTAGCGAATGACTTCTCTTCCATCTGCTTTGAATTTCAACTCTAGAGTCTGATAGTTTGTTGTGTAATCTCCAAGCGAGTGCAACCATTGTACTCCCAAGACTACCTTTGTCCCACCAATGCTGACTATGTAGAAGTCATCTCGCATCCTGTGGCCCCCTATGGTCAACTCCATTTGTCGAATCTGATGATTGCACGTAATAGTGTACCCATCTGCAACTGCCACATCAAATCCTTCGAAATCCTCTGCCCTTAAGCTTAACTTAGCTACTAGCTTCTCATCGATGAAATTGTGGGTGGCTTTGCTATCAATTAGTATTGTTACCTTCTGTTCGTATAGGTCCTCTCTAATGCGAAGAGAATGATACTTCGGTGCTTCCAAAAGTGATGTGAGGGCACCTTCCCCCAGTGCTTCTACATGCACCTCCTCAGCAAAGAAGAATTTGTCTTCTCCTTCTTCAGTATCGTCGTCAGGGACTACCTCAATATAGTGAATTTGTCCTTTACCCCTACACCTGTGACCATTAACCCAAAGTCCCTTACAATAATAGCACAATCCCCTTTTTCGAAGCTCATTTTTGGACATCTTGTGAGATTGCGGTGGTGGTTTTGATGGTTGAGGAGTGATCTCGTGCGGTGGCTTCTTTGGCTGTTCTGCTGACCCATTCTTGATCATGGTCTTTCCTTTCTTGGTGGAATCTTCAAGACTCAAAGCTTTCCGAATGGCATCCTCCAACGTTGTTGGCTCCAAAGCCCTCACCAAGCCACAAAAAGAATCTAATAAGCCTTTGATGAAGAAGAATGTGAGCCTCTTATCTGAGACATTGGATACCATCACTGTGAGCCTTTGAAATTCTGAAACATATTCATCCATGGTGCTTGTTTGCTTCAATCTTGTGAGCTGGAAATACGCTTCTAGGTCCTTTCTGTCAAACCTCTCTGTCAATTTATGCATGAAATTTGCATATGATGATACTTGATCAAATCCTTGAGTCACAATGCCATGGTGCCACCATTCATGTGCAAGATCTTCCAAGTGTAGAATGGCAAATTTGATAGCTTCTTCTTTAGTCATGGGGTTGAGAGAAAAATGTGTCCAGTTTTTGGATCCATTATTGTGCAGACATCTTCTTCGAGCTATCAAATGTAGGGAGTGAAAGCTTGCTAACCTTATGTTGCAGATCTCTATTCCCTCGATGTTGTCTCTCATCGCTTCGTCTAGCACTGTAGAACTGATAGAAAGAAATTGCAGCTTGAGCATCAGCATCCAAATTCAAGTACACACACACAATACTACCATAGCTGCGTTGATCTTCCCCTTCCCGTCGGCCTTCTATCCTAGGCAAAAACTTTGGCTGAGCGTGCCTATGAGTGTGACCATTTGAGGTCCTACTGTGCTCTCCTCCTTTCGACTGTTCCTATTGACCTCCTTCCGTCTTATTAGCTCCTGATTTAATGTTATCAACAACATCCGTAAGTGATTGGATTGCTTGCAACAGAGCTTGGTTTGTTTGGTCTTGTTGTTTCATGAAGGTGTCCAGCTTATCACTTTGCCATTCTTCCCTTACCACTACGTCCTATTCCTTGAGTAGCAGCTTCAAGCTTCTTCTTCTCTCGCTCTATAGCTCGAATATCTCTTTGGCTCAATGGCATAAGACTCTTTCCATAGGCTAACAGGACAAGTGGCTTTGATACCATTGTAAGAGACCAACTCTAACGCATATAGAAATTTTCCTAGAAAGGTGTTAACTTAAACAATGCGACCCTCACCACAATCCAATCAGACTCTAAAAATTTACCAAGTGAAAGAGAACAAATCTGACACAAATATCTTCAATGGAGAAAAGCCAAACCAAATATATTTGATTGTAGAGATATCATAGATTAATTCGATTAGATATTCGCATAGTAATCAAGTTCTTCTACAACAATACATATAGTAAGGCTAGGTACAAATCAATGTTCACATGATAGTGGTAGGAGCCTTCTTACAACCGAACAATGGATTGTGTTTGCTCAAAATGACTAGGCTTGACTCCAATTCATACAAGATACAATGATGCGCACACTCCCGGATCCTGATAGAGGTTGTCGAGTTGGATAGCGTCACCTTTCGGGTCCTAGTTCTCCAATAGCGGCTTACAAGAGATGGCAGATATCTTAATCTTTGATGCGCGTGACCTCCTTGTCTCGTAAGATGGTTGCAATGGTGGGCGATTCTAGGATTCCATCTCCTTCTATGAATAATACAGGGATTGGATCATGTGAGTCACAGGTGGACTGCGGATGTGCCCTAGTCGCAACTGTTCTTCCGTTATGGATCTACAACCTCGACTCCCGCATATGCACTAGCCCAGCCAAGCCGACATACCTTGATTACGAACAGTGGAAGCTCACCACGCATGGGAATAAAATGTAATCTCGATTCGTTAGTGAACACAAGTGTCGCCAGCTGAAGATAGCGGATGGGTTTGACGGCCTCTAAGAGAATCGATTAAAACCTTCCTAATCAGACTTGCAGTAGAGGTAATGCCAATTGCTTCCGATCTACAATGCAACAACTTTGTGAATGGCGAATGATAATGAGAGCAAACACGAAATCCCTTAGGTGTGTAGCTACGCTCACCTCTTGAGTGCCACACCAGTAGACTATGTCTCTTGCGATGTAGGCAATACAAGCTGTCCAAATTCTGTGATATCCAAGCATGAAGGTGATCCCCAATAAATACTATTTGATTTGAAGTCGGCCCAGAAACAAATATTATTTTTAGCCTCCTTTAATTGAGTCGGCCAGAGAGAAGCACAATTTATTTAAATTTAAATGTTATTTTTTAATAATTTAAATTTATTATTAAATATTTAATTATTATTTATTTAATATTATTTAAATTCAGATTGGTGTTTAGAAATACCGCTATGAGCTTCCCTCCAAAATAACGCAAGTTATTTCGTGGACATTACATTGCATGATATTGAAGGGCTTTTTATATATATAACAGAAATATGAAATAAGTGGAAAACAATAGACACTTTAAAGAAAATGACCTTCCAAATGTTTAATGTTAAAGCAAGGTTGTGGTTGACAAAGATTTGATTGTTTGACCACTTTTTTTCTAGTTGAATGTTTTGGAGTACATTTGCTAAAACCAATGTTACATCAAGTTTTTTGAATGGGGATGACAAGGGACGGGGGATGTGTTTTGGGGATGGATTTATTTGGAGGCCATTTTAGGGGACGACCAGGGGACAACTATTAAAAAAAGGGATTTTTTTAAATATAGGAACTTTCAAATATTCATATTATAACATTGATAAGACATTCATCATATACATTATAGATCCTTAATATGTAACATTTGAGTTGAGTTGAAAATTTACATAAGAGTTGAATAAATTAGCAAAAATTAATTGTTTTCATTGCCAATGTGCATATGATATATATTATATAAAATAAAAAAAATACAACTAAATGTCCAAAGGCTGCAACTTTCAAATATTCATATTATAACATTGACAAGACATTCATCATATACATTATAGATCCTTAATATGTAACATTTGAGTTAATTGAGAGTTTATAGGAGAGTTGAATAAATTAACAAAATTTAATTGTTGTCATTGTCAATGTGCATATGATATATATTCTAAGTTGCCGGTTTTGGTATGAGACCGGGCACGGGTATGAGATACGGGTACGCCGGTACGACAATTTTTTTTTTCCTTGGGTACGGCTATATATATATATATATATATAATTAAAAATATACAAAATTGTAAATACATTTGATAGTATGAACTATGATACTTCATCAATCATCAATTATCATTAAATTTAAAATCATTGATCAATGCTAGTGATGAACTACAAGCCTATAAAGATAAATCATAAATGCCAATTGATAGTTCAAAATTCCAATACATATGTCATACTTATATATTAATAATAAATATCATATATGTCTCTCTAGTCATGATTCAAATGAAGATCATTACAATTATTCATCAATCGTCAAAAGGATCTAGATCAAATTCATCATTTGGTTCGACATCATTTGAACCACAAGCAAATGCATTGGCACTTGTAGTAGGTGCATCATGTGCAAGAGTCTCGGCATCATCATCATCATCATCTAAAGTGACTCTAGCAAGCTCTGCAATAGATGCATCCAAGTTGGCACACTTAGCGGCTATGTCCCAATTCTTCATTGAACCATCCTTGTACTCATCTTGCTTATGTGATAGAAGGTGCAAGTTGGAATGGACATAAACCAAGTCTTCTGCTTTTTTTGCAGCCAACCGGTTACACTTCACTGAATGGATATAGGAGGTATTCCAATTTCGTTCAGCCGAAGAAGAACTTGCAACTTGTTGAAATTGGAGAGAAAACCAAAATAACTTACAAATAAAAAATGCAAAATAAATTAAAGAATGGTAAGTACTAAACTTAAAGTCTACAATACAAATGTTAAATTAAAAAAAATTAAAAAATAAAAATTACTTGTGATAGAATCTTGATTGCAAGAGGTTGGAGGAACATAAAATCTTGCCCATGGAGGTACCACCATGTACGAGCATCTACTTTGTATTGGTCTTGAAGAGCACAAAGACTATGATTCCATTCTAAGATGAACAAGCCAAACTCTTTCCTAACATTTTCCGCCACTTCTGGATCTATGAAGAGTCTTTTGAATGCTCGCTTGTACCCATTAGCAACTTCACTATCTCTATATGGTGGAGTTCTCCCTGGCAAAGCAAGTATTTGGGAGATAATGCATATGCAAGGAGATGCAATGGTGTGTTCATCTTGTCCCAACGGCGGTGAATGATTTTTTCAACTCTATGAAAAAATGTTTCTTGGGGGTCATTCTCTTTTTCTGCTATTATTGCCTTTATTTTTTCTATCATGGAGTCAATACCATCATAGATTTCCCCCAAACACGGTCAATCTGTATCAACAAACCTGATTATACTCATGATAGGCTTGATGAATCTCAAGACATAGTCCACACTATCCCACCAATCATCATCTAGGATCAATGACTTGACCTTTTGAGCCCTCTCTGAACTTGATGTTTTCCAAATACTCCATTGGTTGCTAATAACCATGGCACCCAATGTGTCTTGCACCTTCACAAGTTGTCTCAAAACAATTGTATGATGCAAATCGGGTCTCGACAACCTAGGATCATGTAAAACATAAGTTAATAATAATAGCACATTCAAATATAAATCCATAAAATTAAAAAATAAATTACATAATTGATAATTAAATTAAATTTACCTTCAACAATTCCAATCTCGAGAAAGCCCTGAAGATGCTTTGACATATGGTGGTTTGTCACAAACATTTGGATCTCCTCAGCCTCTTGGTATATATCTTTCACCCATTCTATTTGAGTGCCAATTGCTTGCATCACCAAGTTAAGGGAGTGTACAGTGCATGGTGTCCAAAAACTATGTTCATACCTTTACTCAACCAAAATTTCTGCAGCCTTGCAATTTTTTGCATTGTCTATAATGACTTGAACAATATTTTCAGGACCCACCATCTCTATCGACTCAATGAGGATTTTTGAAATGAATTCTGCATCCTTGATTTGCCCCTCACAATCAATTGCCTTCAAAAACATAGCCCCTTTGGGGGACACTACAATAACATTTATCAAAGGTCGGTTTTTGCAATCCTTCCATCTATCGGAAACAATAGACATTCCTGTTTCAACCCAAGAATCCCTAATTGGTTTGAGTGATGTCTCTTCATGATTTTTTTCTTTTACTAATAAGGTGGTGTGCACCTTTTCATACCCAGGACCTTTAAAACCAGAAGGTGCAGTATTTGATTGTCTCCACCATATCACGCCAATATGGTGATCTCACCAAGTTGAAAGGAAGACCATTGGCATAAATGCAACGTGCAATTTTTTCCTCTAAGATGTCTCTTGCTTCATTTTGAAATGCCCCATCCAATGGTCCTCTTTTGTGGGAAGAAATGGGGTCTTCTACTTGGAGAAAGGGTGTCTCCAAGAAAGGATGTTGAGAGGCCAATATTGAATCTGCAGGCAAAGTCATTGTTGTTTTCTTTGCTAAATGATGATTTTTTAATTTTGCTCTTTCAGCCATAACATCAGCTTCTTCTTGTTCAGCAATGTATTCCAGAATTTTTTCCTTTGACAACCCCTTCTTAGTTGGCCCTCCACATACTCTAATCCCTTTCTTACCTTGTCCACAAAAGTGAGCTCTCACTTGACTATATGAGCTCTTAAATTGGACTTTACACTCATCACAAATCCAAACAAATGCCTCACCTCCTGGAAGCTATTCAACCATCATAGTATGATTCCATAAAGGAGATGCTGGATCAATTTTAAACTTTTGGTTTTTACCAACACCCACTGAACTTGTGTTGATGCTATCTTGCAACGTCGGTCATCTATTCCAGCCAATCTCCTTTACACCATTGGACAAATTAAATAATAGCTGTTGGCTATTTAATTTATAAGAATAGCAATGTTTATGAAGAGACATGTCTTGCATATTAAATGATGATTAATTATTAAGAGACTTAATTTCATGAAGAAGACGCAACTCTTGATGAGGCCGACATCATGCATCATTGTGGATGTGATTTTTAAAGAGGCATTTTATATATTTGTTATTAAGTGTAGCCAACTTCATTTATGAGGAGTTGCCATTGTTTGTTAGAGTCACGTCTTTTGTATAGAGGCCCACATGAAGAATGAAGGGATGCATCTCTCCCTTTCTCTTGTATATATAACCGATAGACATTTCATTATGTACATTTTATTCATATCCATTATAGTTTGATTATTCTCAAGTGCCAATTAAGAAGAGGAAGAGCAGATCGATATTCTGTAGAAGAGTAGATTGAAGGCTGAGTTTATAATCAGCAAGTTACATCTGTTTGTATTTGTGTTGCATCAGATTGTGGTGCTTATATTTGGCCTTCATATCAGCCTCTTGTAAAGGAGACAATTATTGTTGTGATTCAATATATAAGTGATATATTGTTGCTAGGTTTTTCTCCCTTAAGTGGAGGGTTTTCCTAGGGTATCTGCTGTGTTATTGTGTCTGATTTTGAATTAATTTTTTGTGCATTACATCTGATCATAAAACTAACATGGTATCAGAGCAGGTTTGAAGAAGATCTTGATCAGATTTAGCCTTATAGCGATACTCTTTATTCTCCTTCTCATCTTTGATCACTTCTATCTCTTCGTCAAGATGGTGAACGGTCTTAAGATCGAGGACAGACTTGAGGGAGCATCAAATTTCACATCTAGGAGATTCAGAATTATTCTCACCTTGGAGCAAAATGAATTGGCAGAGTTTGTGGAGAGCAAAGTCCTCGAGCCTATGGATGAGGAAGAGAAGGTTCGATGGAAGAAGAAAGATATTAAGGCAAAGAAGATGTTAGTTGATTCCGTGAAGGATCATATTGTTCCTATCGTCTCCAAGTTGAAGACGGTAAGAGAGATGTTTAAAACTTTGGAGGAGATGTATGAAATCAACAACACAAGCTGAGCACTTGCACTGAAGCAACAACTCCATCATCTTAAGATGGCGAAAGGAGAATCTGTTATTGCTTACTTCATGAAGATTTCCGAATTGAGAGATCAACTCTCTACTATTGGTCATGTTGTTGATGACAAGGACTTGACCATGTTTGCCCTTAATGGTCTTCCTTCATCTTGGGAGTCTTACATTCAAGGAATCGGTGCAAGATTGAAACTTCCCAAGTTTGATCATTTGAGGGCGGATTGCATTCAAAAGGAGTCTAGGTTGGCTGCTAGAGGCATTGGTCAAAGCTCTACTAATGAAGACATTCATGTTCTCACCACTCAATCCTCAAAGAAGAAAGGGAAAGATGGCAAGAAAGGATATTTCAAGAGGAATAGAGATAAAGGAGTTGATGGTGCTCCCGCATTCAAGAAGAAGAGGGACCTCTCCAAAGTCCAATGTTTTAGATGTGACAAGTATGGTCACTATGCAAAGGATTGTCCAACTAGGCCTAAGCGGCAGGCTACCATTGCAGATGTTGATGAAGTCTCTCCACAGAAGGATTTTTGTGAATACTTATTCTATTCGGCATTGTCAAGTAATGTACCTACCGACACTAACACTTGGTTGATTGATAGTGGTGCCTCTCGCCACATCACCGAATTTAGGAAGCATCTAACTAATTTGGTGAAGAGAGATTCTAGTGAACAAGTCATTATTGGAGATGATGCTAGTTACTTTGTGAAAGGAATTGGGACCTCCACTATTCACTTGGATTCTAGCATTTCCCTGCAGTTGAATGATGTTCTATTTGTTCTAGGCATCAAGTGAAACCTTGTTTCCATTTCAGCCTTGGAAGACAAGGGGTACCAAGTTGCATTCTCAAAAGGAAAAGTTCTAGTGTGGATGAAGAACTCAAACTTCAAGGCTGCTCGGGTAATTGGAGTTAGACATGAGAGCTTCTACAGGCTATGCACTCGTCCACTTTAGGCTCTAGTGCATGACTCTTCAAGTTTGTGTGAACTTTGGCATCGAAGATTGGCTCACCTTCACTTTCGGGCTCTACCTATCATAGAGAAGATGGTCACGGGCCTTCTGAAGTTCAACTAGGAGCATGAAGGTACTTGTAGAGGCTGTGCTTTGGGTAAGACCACAAAAGGTCCATTTCATAGTAGTGAAAGTAGATCTAAATGTATTCTAGATCTTATTCATTTTGATTTATGTGATCCAATGTCTGTTGCTTCTTCGATTGGTTTCTTGTATTACATTATTTTTATTGATGACTACTCTAGAAAGACTTGGATTTATTTCTTGAAATCTAAAGAATCTGAGGAGGTATTAGAAAGGTTCAAGGAATTCAAAGCTCAGGTGGAGAATTTGTTCGGGAAAAGGATCAAAGTTTTGAGATCTGATAATAGAGGAGAGTACACTTCCAGTAGCTTTTGTAATTTTTGCATTGAAGCTAGGATTAAGAGGGAGTTCAGTGTCCCTTATAATCCTCAACAAAACGGTGTTGCTGAAAGGAAGAACATATCTATTGTGGAAGCAGCTAAAGCCATGATTCATGACCAAGATTTGCAAACCTTCTTTTGGGCTGAAGCATCTAGGACAATTGTCTATGTTTAGAATAGAAGCCTGCACCAAATCTTGGAGAACATAACTCTTGAAGAAGCATTCGCAGGAGTAAAACCAGAAGTAAGTCATTTGGGGATCTTTGGATGTTCAGTGTATGTTCATGTACCAAAGGACAAGAGAACAAAGTTGGAGCCTTGTGGCAAGAAGGGGATATTTGTAGGTTACAGTGAAACATCAAAAGCCTACAAAATCTACATTCTAGGCCAAAAGTTGATCGAGATTAGTAGAGATGTCACATTTGAGGAAGATGTTGCACTTAGAAGATCCAAGGGCACTCATATGGAGATTGATAATGAAGAGTCTCCTTAGGATATGGAAGTTGACCATGCTCCTGAGATTTAGAGGGAGGCTCCAGAACCAAAAGAAGATGATGATCCAGTTGAGCCCTTGGAACCTATTGATGGGCCTATAGATATTGTAATTGGTCATAAGAGACCTCTTTGGGCTAGGCAAACAATGTAGGAGGCAGAAAGGTTTGCAGCACTGAGAGGAACCTTCAGAGAAAGTAAGAAACCTCACAAGTTTTCCAGTTATGTAGCCTTGATGAGTCAGATTATTGAGTCCAAGCCTTCCAGTGTTGAGGAAGCTTCTAGTCAACAGGTTTGGAGAGATGCTATGTCAGAAGAGTATCAGTCCATTCTCAAGAATGATGTTTGGGACATCATTCCTAGACCCGAAGGAAAATCTGGGTATCTTCTAAATGGCTTTTCAAGATCAAGCATGCGGCTGATGGGAGCATTGAAAAGTACAAGGCTAGATTCGTGGCTAAAGGGTTTTCACAAAAAGAGGGAGTTGACTATGAAGAAACATTCACTCCAGTTGCTTGTTATACTTTTGTCAAGACAATCATTGCTATTGCTCCATCTAGAGGATGGAAGATTCACCAAATGGATGTGAAGACAACTTTTCTGAATGGTGTAATCGAGGAAGAGGTATATATTGAGCAACCTGATGGATTTGAGGTACATGGGAAGGAGTCTCATGTTTGCAGGCTGAAGAAGGCCTTGTATGGTCTTAAGCAGGCTCCTCGTGCTTGGTACGAAAGAATTGATCGTAACCTGTCAAGCTTGGGATTCTCCAAGAATGATTCTGATTCTAACCTGTATTTCAAGGTAATTGATGGCGAAGCATTGATTTTGGTTTTATATGTTGATCTGATTCTTACTGGAGAAGAACACCTCATTATCAAATGCAAGAAGGAGTTAGTTTCCGAATTTGAAATGAAGGATCTTGGTCTCATGCATTACTTCCTTGGCTTAGAAGTTTCACAGAAGCTAGATGAGATGATTCTAAGTCAAGGGAAGTATACTATTGATATTCTGAAGAGATTTGGTATGATGGATTGCAAATCCATGTCTACGCCTATGGAGATCAACTTGCATAAGTTGAAAGAGGCTGCAGCTAGTTCAAATTTGGTGGATCCCATGGTGTATAGGCAGTTGATTGGATCGTTGATATATCTAGTCAATACTAGACCGTATATTTGCTATGTAGTGAGTGCACTTAGTCAGTTCATGTGTGAACCAAGGCAAATACATCTAGTTGCAGCAAAACATATCTTGAGATACTTGCGTGGCACAATTGGATATGGATTGAGATATTCTTCAAGTGTGGATTTGAAGTTGCATGGTTATACTGCATCTGATTGGGCAGGGTGTGTTATTGATCGAAAGAGTACCTCTGGATGTTGCTTCAGTTTGGGGTCTGCGATGATATCCTACTGTAGTAGGAAGTAGTCTTCTGTGGCACTGAGTACAACAGAGGCCGAGTATATTGCAACTTGTGTGGCAGCTCAAGAAGCAGTGTGGCTTCGAAAGCTCCTTGCAGGATTATTTGGGCAATCAATGGAGCCTACGATCATTCATTGTGATAACCAAAGCTGTGTGAAGCTTTATGTCAACCTCGTGTTTCATGACAAAACTAAGCATGTGGAAATCAAATACCATTATATCAGAGATATGGTATTGAGGAAAGCAATTCAGTTGAGATATATTAGCACTATTGAGTAGACGACAGACATTCTCACCAAGCCTCTCTCTAGAATAAAGTTTGTGTACTTTTGAGACAAGCTTGGTATGGTGGAGAATCAAGCCCTAAGCTAAGAAGGAGTCTCAGTATCAGTGATCCTCTTTAATACATTTCTCTTTGAGGGAGATTTGAGGTGCAAGCCCTTGTTAATGCATTTCTCTTTGAGATTTGAGGTGAAAGCCCTTGTTTCCACCCTCTGGGAGAGCCATGGTGGATGTCATGTGTGTGACTCCATGACAACATCACGTGAGAGAGTCCGTAATGATTTTTTCTTGTACTTGTGTTTCACCCTTTGGGAGAGCCATGGTGAACATCACGATGAGGTGACAACGCCACGTTGAGTGATGAGCACTTGTACATACCATACATGGGTGTAGCCATGATGGTTGATATCACGATGAAGTGATATCTTTCCTTTCCACATATGGGTGTAGCCATTGTGGTTGACATCACAATGAGGTGATATGTCTTATGCAGCTAGAAGTATCCTCCCTAGCTGAGAGGGAGTGTTGATGTTATCTTGTTGCGTTGGTCATCTATTCTAGCCGATCAACTTTACACCATTGGACAAATTAAATAATAGCTGTTGGCTATTTGCTTTATAAGAATAGCAATGTTTATGAAGAGACACGTCTTGCATATTAAATGATGATTAATTATTAAGAGACATGATTTCATGAAGAAGACGCAACTCTTGATGAGGCCGACATCATGCATCATTGTGGATGTGATTTTTAAAGAGGCATTTTATATATTTGTTATTAAGTGTAGCCGACTTCATTTATGATGAGTTGCCATTGTTTGTTAGAGTCAAGTTTTTTGTATAGAGGCTGACATGAAGAATGAAGGGATGCATCTCTCCCTTTCTCTTGTATATATAACCGATAGACATTTCATTATGTACATTTTATTCATATCCATTATAGTTTGATTATTCTCAAGTGTGAATTAAGAAGAGGAAGAGCAGATCGATATTTTGTAGAAGAGCAGATTGAAGGCTGAGTTTATAATCAGCAAGTTACATCTGTTTGTATTTGTGTTGCATCAGATTGTGGTGCTTATATTTGGCCTTCATATCAGCCTCTTGTAAAGGAGACAATTATTGTTGTGATCCAATATATAAGTGATATATTGTTGTTGGGTTTTTCTCCCTCAAGTGGAGGGTTTTCCCAGGGTATCTGCCGTGTTATTGTGTCTGATTTTGAATTAATTTTCTGTGCATTACATTTGATCATAAAACTAACAACTTGAACTTGTAGCCATTTGAACTTTGATTTTGCTGTTATAAGAAATATAAAATATTTAAACAAATTACAAAATGAACACCAAAACACATTGAAACAAATAGCAAATCTTATTTCTTGTTTACTAAAAAAAATTTGAAAAAAAAATAAATCTTCAAAAACTTGAAAGAACGAGTAAAATGCAAACCTTAGGTGATTAGATCTCCTTTGTGCAAGCTCTCCTCGATTCCTTTTGCACTTGATCAATCTCCTTCAAAAAACTAGCAACCTTCAAAATAAGAAAAATGGAGGGAAAAATATGTTTGTTAGAGCAATGAAATGATGAATGAGTGATAAAATCATGTTATAAAGGCGTTTTAGGGTTTCATTTGCACTTTAAGTGCTTAAAATAATGTTTATTTTTTGCTTTTGGGCGCCCAAACTCCGTGGGAGCATCTAGGTATGCCTAGGCACCCCTGGGTTCTTTGTGGGTCTGCTCCTAGCAGACCCACAGAGAACTTGGGGGTGCCCAGGTGCTCCTTGGGCACTCCCAGCTGCTCCCCAGCAAGAATCCATATCCAATCGCTCTTAGAGCTGGCACACAGGGCAAAACAGAGGAACCCGGTAACATAGTATATATTATGTAAAATAAAAAAAATACAACAAAATGTCCAAAGACTCTAAGTTTCAACTACAAAATGACAAAAACATAGAATATGTTGCTGCTCTTAATCGACATTTGCCAACATCACATCAAAATTGAAGTTTGAGTTTGAGTCACTACTTCTATGAGGGGCTGCCTCATGCAATGGAACCCCAACCAATCCCTCCTAGGCCTCATCAATTTGGGTGACATCTTTGGGAGCAACATCCCATTATAAAGCTAGAGTTTGTTGATACTTTGGAGTTTGACAGTTTTGAAGTTGCAAGGTACTATGCATGGCCACCAACTTCTCCGCTCATCTAGAGATAAGCCTATTCCTCTTGACAAAGTAGATGAAGCTATATATGGACCAATTCCTCTCTATAGTAGAGGAATTGACAACTTGTGAAGGGAGGTGAATGGCAAGTATTCTCCACTTTGGTGTATTCTTGCCAAGCCATGCTCACCATCCAATAGGGTTGGTTTGAGTTAATGCAACTCTATCTATCTTTGCCTTTGGTTTGTTGAATGTTGGATTGTGAAGATTAGTTAAGGCATGCCATTGTATGTGAAGTAAAATTGACTTGTCACTTGAATACAACTTTCAAAGGGCCTTCATTAATTCCTTTTTCATCTCTTCATCATCATAAGGAAGCAACCTCCCAACCTTTGGTGCATACCATTTGGGATTTAGGGCAAAGGCTATCATATGAAGTAGAGTATTCAAAGTGTTCCATTGTTGCATCACAATGGGCTTGATATGTTGCTCATATAATCCTAAATTAGGATTTCTATCACAAATTGCTTGCTTCGCCCACCCAACCATGTTGTCAAATGCCTCATAAATTTCTTAAAGACTAGGAAAGTCCATATCAACATATCTTATGACGTCTAAAATAGATGAGATGAAGGAGCAAATGTATCTGCAAACAAAATTTTCAAAAAAGAATAAAGTTAAATAACAAAGAGTAAATGCTAAATGCTAATATAAAAATAATAAGATTATCAGGTTACAGACATTAATAATTTAATAATTTAATTAAAAAAATCATAATTCTTTTACTTCACAGTAGATCACCAATTGTCATAGAAAATCTTTTGTTTGACACAGTTTCTGTCAACAGTGTTTGCATTAGGCCATCTACACCACTTCGAATTAACCATTATCAACTATAAAGTCTCGTGCACCTCAAGCCACCTCTCTAACAAAATGAAATAACTAGCATATCTAGTTTCTACAAGTTTGAGTATTACTTCTTCAAAAAGGTCTTGAAAAGAACAAGTGAGGAGTGGTGGTTACAAATGAATATTTAAATATGTCTAGTTTTTGCCACCACTTGTTTCGCCCAATCTATTTTCCCTATGTCTTTCGATGCACTATTTAACATTTGAACACAACACGGGGTCCAAAAGACGTGCTTGTAAGTACCCTCCACCATCATTTGAACTAATTTATACATGTGCCAAATTAATGATCATCTCTATAACATTGAGGTCACAACCTTCTCTATTGCCTCTCTCAATATGTGAAATTGGAAGTTCCCATCCATGTGCTTCCCTGAACAATTAACAACTTTAAACATATAAGAGGCAATTGCACTGGTGACTATGATGTTGATGAGTGGTCAATGTTTAATATTGATCCACCCATCCAAGACAATAGAGCAAATTGTCTTAAGCCAAGTCTGCATCATGTACCTCATCACCAAATTCACTTTAGAATATTCTTTATCATGGAGGGTAGTGCACAGTTTATGTTCACAAGGGGGGTAAAAAAAGGACTAATAAAAGTTACATCTTCAAAATTTGTTTGAATTAAGGAGAACAAACCACATGAAATGGAATGGCATTGGCATAGAAAAATTTGACAATGAAAGGCTCTACCTATGCTTGCATATTGAACATATTTTGCAACTGTCCCCAACCTCTGAGTACCACTAGTCTTTATGTTTCCTCTTGTGGAAATATCAACACTACCACTAGCAACCATGAATGGCATAGGCATAGCTGATTGTGCATATTGTGTTGGCATTGGCGCATCCTTAGACTTTGCATCTGCCTCCACATGCGATTTATTGAACTCTACCATCTCATTCTCCTTTATATTTGGATAAACCTTAACCCTTGTCTTGTAATGCCCAAGAGATGAGAATCTACTCTGGTGTAGTTCCCTTTAAAATCTATCTTGCAAATATGACACAACCACACTCTATTTCCCCATGAAATTTTATTTTGTCTTTGTTTAGGGCTGTTAGAAATTGGAGAAGAGGTTTTTTGGAGTTGAAAGGGCCTTTTGCTTGACTTTTTAGGTGGTAGAAAAACACTCAAACAAGTTATGTGGTTTTTCTCCTTCATCCACAACACTCCCACTCGAACCCCCAATTAAGATTGAAACTCTTAACATTTCTTTATTCTATTTCATGTTCACTGTTCTCAGTACTATTCCTAAATTTAGGCTTGCAAAACAATAATAATCACTCCCTCTAGCCAATTGTGCAATAAAAATTGGTAAATCATTTCTCAATTTTTGTAAATTAATTTCATATGGCTCGTGAAGGAGGAGGTGGGAATAGGAGCTGTTCCGGGAGTTTGAAATCCTTTGATGCAAATGGGGAGGATGGCTCAGATCCTGATGATGAGGATGATGCTGAGGGTTGGGTACTAGTGGCTGGGCAGCGACTGGCTGAGGTTTGGGCGTTGGGGGCTGGGCTACAACTGGTTGTGGTTTGGGCATTGGCGGTTGGGTTGCGGCCGTTTTTGGTTGCTGTGTGTTGGGAGAGGGTGTGTCTTGTGAGGCTCTGGTTCTTTTCAGGATGTGGCTTAGGGTTATTGCTTATTTTGGACTCTGATTGGCGTGTTAGAGGTGTGGTTGTGCTTTCTGGTTTGGCCTTCACCCTGTTTCTTCCTTGCAAGGGTTCCTCTTGCCTTACTTGGCGTGCTTTGCTTCCTGACAATGATGTTGAGGGTCGGGAACTAGCGGCCGGGCTATGACTGGTGGTGGTTTGGACGTTGGAGGTTGGGCTACGATTGGCTGTGGTTTGGGCGTTGACGGCTGGGAAGCGGCTATTTGTGGTTGTTGTTTGTTGGAAGTAGGTGTGTCTTGTGAGGCTCTGGTTCTTTTTAGGATGTGGCTTAGGGTTATGGCTTACTTTGGACTCTGATCGGCGTATTAGAGGTGTGGTGCTTTCTGGTTTGGCCTTTTCCCTGTTTCTTCCCTGTTTGGGTTCCTGTTGCCTTACTTGGCTCGCTTTGCTTTCTTCTATTTTGGTGTTGCCTTTTGGCTGCCCTTATTCTTGGGGTGTATTGGTGGAGGTTTTTGGTTTGACTTTGGCGGAGTGGCTTGTGGATAGTTATTGGCATGTCTTAGACCTAGACTGGCATGTAGGGTTGGAAGTTGCTCTTCATTGTCTTGCCTGCTGTCCACTCTCTCTGTTGGGGGTCTTTCCTCGCCTTGCCATGCTTCTTTCTGGTACCTTTGGCTCCCTTTTTGTGCTTGATATTTTGCTTGGTAGTGTGGTTGCTCTTTTTTGGGTCCTACTTCATAGCAGTGCTGTGTCTCTCTTTAGCTCTTGTGGGGAGTGTTTCTCTTGGTGTTGGGTGCTTAGGGTGGCCTTGGTGGAGTGGCTCTCAACCCTTGTTTTTTAACTGATTCTGCTTCTCGAAAGGCTGTTGTGGTTGGTGGAAGTGGCTAATGCCATGGTTTTGATGGGTGGTTTTCTCTTAGTTTTCCAATCTTTTTTGCTGAGCTCTGTGCTCTCCCCCTTTTGGGTCCTAAAGTTCATTTTTCAGTATGGGGGTGTGCTTATTCTGATTATTGTGCTCCTACATGTGTTTTGGCTTTTGGCTTAGATGTTTCTTGCTTCATGGTTGTTGGTTTTGGAGAGCTCTTCTTCCTTGCTCTAGTTAACTTACTTGCCAAAGGATGCTCTGGTGTTCTTTTCTATGGGTGTAGCTGCTTCCCTTTAGTTTTTTCAGCTATGGTCTTCTTTGGAGGTGGAGATTGCTCCTTCAGAGGTGGATCCCTCTTCTTTTGAGGTGGAGAGGTGGGTTGTGATTCTAGTGGGAAATTCTATTTTCTGTGGTTTTGGGACTCATTTCATCCTCTCCTATAGAGGGGAGCCCCTTCCTATTGAGGTGAAGGTTGGGTTGGTGTTGTGGGTTGACTGGTGCTGTGTGGTTGTTGTGGCTCTTTAGTGTTTTTCTTTGATTCCTAATTGTTCTATTGAGGTGGGGAGTTTGGTTTCATTGGATGGCGCTGATAAGTGTTGTGCTGCAGTCTGGTTGATACATGTTGATGGTTACCTGGATGTTTCAGGAAGTGTGCTGGTGGTTGGTGCTGTTAAGTGTTGTGCTGCAGTCTGGCTGTTTCAGGCTGATGGTTACTTGGCCATTTCAGGTAGTTCTTGGATGCAAGTTCCTGTGTAATTGGTTGTTTTGGGTTCAAGGGTCCCGTTAAAACCTTTTCTAATTTGTGCAAATTTGTGTACTTATGGTGGTTTTTTGATAATCTGCCTCTAGTTTGCTGTTGGTTGTCTTTGTTCTATGTTTTTGCAGCTTGGTCTTTCTGTGTGGGTTTGGGGTCCCTGTCAAACCCTGCTTGTTAATGGTTTCGGGTCCATTTAAAACCTATTGTAAATGGTTTCGGGTCCATTCAAAACTTGTTTTTCCCCCTTAATCAAAACAATAATAATCACTAAAAATTGATATTAGTAATAATGATTATCAACTTCATGGCAACATTCAAATTAATACATGAAATATTATTATATTTAGAGCAATACACCATAGCTAAAACATCATAATAGTTAGATCTATTAATATTTGAATTCTAAATATCTTAACATCATTAATGGTTATTCCAAGGCATATTCCTATAGCCAATCATATTAGGAATTCACTTGAAATATTTGCAAACAACAATTTCAAGGACGGTTGTCCTTGTATTGCGAGAGCATGGGTGGATCCTTGTCCACCCATCTTGGGGTGGTGTACGTGAGAAGACTCTCAAGCTAAGGAGCACTGCCTCCCAACCATGAACATGGCAAGATCTCAAGTCTACTCCATCCCTCAATCTACCTTCAAGGTACTCCATCCTCCTTGATTAAGCCCTAGAGCACTCATTCACCTCCTAGCCCATGAGTGTTAATTTGCCTCCTAGCCCATGAGCACTCCATCTCAGGGTGGCGTGCTTGATAAGATGCATGAAGATTTCCTTCCTCAACAAGCACAGGAGCACTCATACGCCTCTTGGCCCATGAGCATTCCATATCGGGGTGGCGTGCTTGATGAAAGAAAGGCCGGTACTTCACCTCTCATGAACTCGGAAGATTGAGCAGCCTCCCTATTTGCAAAATACTTCTATAAATTAAAAATAGATTGCTAAAGGAATCTACTATATTAATTGGCAATGAAATATGATAATATCATTATGCAATTATGATATATATATATATATATATATATATATATATATATTAGCTATTCCTAATTTATATTCTCGAACTTACTTCCCAATAATATTTTTGCTGAAACAATATTCATTTCCAATAGATACCTTATATTCCAATTTCTTATTTTCCTTTTTTGAATCACCTCCCCTTGGTATGATATGCTGAATGATTGTGAGTTGATTCATATTTAAAGGATTGACAAGTTAATGTTTGAATGATGCTTGAATGACTTTATACTTGAATGAATTGATGATTGAATGTTTTGATGATTGAATGATTGATACCTGAATGATTTGATGCTAGAATGACTTGCTGAATGAATTATGAATTGATTGATCCTTTGATTTCTTGACGGATAGATGAGTGATGATTGATGGCTTTCTTGAGGGATAGATGAGTGATGGTTGCTTGATTTTTTGATGGATAGAGGAGTGATGGCTGCTTGACTTATTGATGAATAAATGAGTGATGATTGCTTGATTGAATGTCGATGAACTGATTTGCCTTTTATATCCGTTTCTTGAAGGAGTCACCACCCTTCACAATAAATGAGTCACCACCCTTCATTGCTGCCTTTTGAGAATAATAATTTATTTCCAAATTTATTGATTTATTCATTCCCAATTGATGATTTCTCCCCAAGGAAATGATCTCCCTTTTATGTCTTATTATTGAAAGAGTCACAACCTTTCACATTAAGAGTTGCAACCTTTCACATTAGGAGTCACATCCTTTCTCACATCATCACTACTCTTGAGAACATAACTTAATTTACTTGCAAAGTCACATAAGGTTCCATTCTCAATTGAATTATTGAATGATGTTATGGATGTCTTTCTCAAATGAAATGCTCTCCCTTTTATAGCTCAAGTTTGAGGGAGTCATACCTCTTCACCTCAATAGTTACAACTCTTCATTGCTGCATTTGGAGAATAATAATTTAATTTTAAATAAGTTCATTTGTTAGTGCTTATGTCTATTACTTGTAATCAGTCCTAATAATTCCTCCCCCTTTTCTTTCCTTCTAGATCTACCTTCCTTATATACCTTATCTTGCTCAAGGGACACGACCCTTCATGTGCTGGTTGACCATTCTTAACAACTTAATCTTTATTTAATGCCAGCTGGGTGTAATATTAATTATCTTTATTGATTTCTTTTTAAACATAGGCTGCAGACGTTTAGGAATAAAGCGGGACATTACATTGCCCATGTTGTTTTGTGAACAAAGAATGCAAATGCAAACTGAAAATAGAAAAAAAAATGAATTGTTTTTTAAAACTTTGAAAACAATCAGAGAAAAAAAACGAAGGAAAGAATCAATTACCTCTACTATTAGTTTTGCTATCTCACTGTTCACTGCTTACTAATGTTGCCCTAGTTTTGATCTCTGTAGCTGCACTTTCAACCCTTGCTCAATTTTTTTTTAACTCCAACTCAGCTGCAAATTTTTTTGGCATATAAAAATGATTTTGAATAGACAAGAGGCTTCTTTTACTCATTTAGAGTTCAGTGTAGTGTGGGGGCCAACGAAAAGAATATATATATATATTTTTTTTAACTCTATTTGAGCAATTTTTTTAAAATTAGAGTTGAAGACTTGGCCAGCAATGTCAATGCATCAAATGTAGAAAGGAAGTCCTTGTTGAAAACAGAAAATTTGTCTTTGCCTTCACAGTTTGTAAATTGATTTTTTTCTTCCATTTCTTGTATTTAATCAAGGGGTAGTGTTGGATGAAACACTCATTTATATTACTATCATTGGTACTAACTTGATGTTGGAGGCAGTATAGGGCTTGGAGCTGTAGGCATGAGTGGAACTTTTTCCACGTGGACTAGAATGTTAAATATGTAACCATGTGGCAGATGGAGAAGAAGACCAAGTATCAGCACAATGTGATGGCTCAATTTAACTTTCAAATCAAAATTTTCTTTCTGCAAATTCTTAAATGGCTTCCAGTGCCAAATTTGCATTGTATTTTTGGTTTGAAGTGCTTTTGGATAGTGTGTATGTTGTTGCCAACTATCAAGGCAAGGTAGTGCTTGAATTGGTTTGTTCACCTACCCATGTCTTTCCCACAAAAAATACATTTCACCTATCTTCCTATGCTTGGGCAATAGTTACATGCCAAGCTTATCTCTCTTTCTTTTTCACTGGTTGTGTTATGGATTGTTCTACCTCTATAACTGCACGCAAAATACAAGAACATCCACTTAACATAATGCTGAACACAGTAGTCTAGTGGAAAGGAAGGCCACTGGCAAATCGCTTTTCAAATCAGGTGTTTGTTAATGTTCATGGCTGACAAGAGATTGTTAATTTGAGACTTGAACCGACTTGTCTCCTTAACTATAGCCAAAATAAATAGCTAAAATAGTCCCTAAGCAACTATGTTAACAGCAATAGTCCAATACAGCATTTGAACTTCAAAGACTTGAGCATCTTACATCAACCAATGGCCTAATAGACTTAAGGAATTCAATTTAAGCAATGCTTTGAGACCTGATGATTCCACTTCAAACAATGTCCAAAGAGACTTGAGCTTCTTTGTACTGACATTTTGTGAGATCTGTAACTTCATAATATCTATGTTACCGAATCGTCCCTGTCAAGGCCACGATTCCGGTCAGAAACGTTTCGGAAACGGAATCGGAAACGAATCGTCATGGAATCGTCCAGGAATCGCGTCGCCACCTGTGGGTACGATTCCAGATTTTTCGAAACGATTCCAGATTTTTCGAAACGATTCCAAACGTTTTTCATGCTGACGAGGCGTTTTTTGACCGTTTTTCGTCGACGCGTGACTTTTTTTTCTCGATTTCTGCGACATTTAGGGCGAAATAACACGGATTTCGTGTCTTACTTTACGGATTTCATTGTTTATTTCCGTCATTCCCTTTCACGGCGCCGGACACACAGAAACGAAAACCCGCGATATTCTCTTCGGCT
>VDFB02365682.1:0-49652 GCA_007258455.2 Sequoia sempervirens | reverse complement strand
TATATATATGTTATGCTAGTTCAACTTGGTTAAAGGTGTGCATAGGATCAAAGACAACAAGGAGGCCTTCTATGATGAAATATGCAAATTTTTACTCTCATTTGTAAAAAATATAATTTTTTCATTATTTATTACTTATTTAATGTTTCAAGTCATTTAGGATGATTATTTCCAAAAAAAATCATGAAAAAAGACTTTGCATCCAAGAATTATGAGCATTTAAAATTTTAAAACTTAAGGAGGAACTTAAAATTATTATAATTAATTTTGTATGCTCAATCTATCAAAATAATCTTATCCATTGTGTATATCTCTAAACCACCTTTGCAATTCCTGTAAGAAGTTAAAATTTTGATCAATAATAAAAAAAAGATCAAAAGAAAGGGCAATAAGGAAAGTCCTAACTTCGAAGTTATGCTGGAATGATAACATGCATGAATAAATTAATCTAAAATCAAACTAAACTTTGTTTAACCAGATTGAACCATAGAGCCACAAAGTTAGTGCAATCTCTTGAGGAACTTAAATTACTTAAAACTGCAAAAAATCATTAAAGCACCCAATTTTGGTGCAGCTCTAACAAGTACTTCACTATGAAGGAACTGAAATACACAGACTAAAACTCATGCATTCATATTCACAACATAAATTTCACTAAGGAAGAGAAACTATGAAAACTTTTTGAAATCTTTATTGTTGTAGCTCTATGAAAACCAACAATTTCTCTTTCTTTTTCAAAGTACAATGCATTGCCTTTTATAGGAGAAGGCATAAGTTTTTTACAAAAAATGATGGCTGGGATTAACCCAACATGAATGGCCCAAATTTACATGCATTTAGTTTTTTCATAATTATTCAAAAAAAATCAGCTCTAAAAGCATTCTCAGAATAAATTAATATTTTGATAAGCCACAACCTTTTGCACGTCCTTTTCAACATGGTGAAGAAAAATCCCTGTTTTTTTGTATGCTTTTTGTTTTTGCTAGTTGACTGATTTAAAACTTCAGTCTTTCCTCCATTTTGTTATATGCCATGCAAAAAAGTTTTTCCAATTTAAAATATTTGGTTCTTCTCCAACAACTGTAGCTCATCATTTCCCAAAGTTGAAGGTGAATAATCTCTTTGTCAATGTTCATTCCCAGCCCTCTATTCTTCACTTTTCTCAATTTTCAGTCATAATATTGTATCTCAGATCTGGAATAGTCATTGAGGACCTCATGGAAGGCTATATTAGTCATGTATTAGGCTGCAAATTAAGTACAAAATCATGCATTCCATTGTCACTCAGCTATTATGCCTTGTTTCTTTCTTCCACCATTGCATGTGAATCTCTGCCTTTATGATGAACTATTACTTTCTTTATGATGAATTGTTACCTATTGGCAAAAAAAAATCTGATCATGTAGTTTTAGGGCCTCAATGGATCATTAATGGTGCTTTGGTTGTGTAAGAGTGATGTAGTGTGTTAAATATTCCTTTGGCACCTTGTTCTACACTTAAAAAATAATAATGGCGTGACCTGTCAAATTTATGCTTGTGCTTTTACAGTTGGTGCCATCAGATAGATATTTTGTATATTTTGACCAATAGGAACATTGCATTTGTTGGGGTGATTAACCATGTGGCCCAATAATATCAAGGCATTCACCTCGCATATTGACAACTAAGCCACTGTATGTACTAATATTTCACTTTTATTTCCCATCATGCATTGTGCATATGAAATTGGGACTCACATTCAAAACCGTGATGTAAAGAGCCTTCATGATGCAATAATAATCTACCATTTCTCCGCCATTTCTTATAATATTGCTAAATTGGAACCTAAATCAGCATATTCGTAGGAAATATAAAGCCATCATGCATTGCGATAGTGTATGATCAGATGTATAGCCCAGAAAATTAATTCAAATTGAACACAATAACACAGCAGATACCCTGTGAAAACCCTCCTCTTGAGGGAGAAAAACCCAGCAACAATATATCACTTATATATTGAAAATGTAAACACAAATGTCTCCTTTACAAAAGCCGATATGAAGGCCAATAAGAGGCACCACAAACTGATGCAAACACAGCAACACAATGATGTAGTTCACTGATGGATTTCAGCCACTAATAAAATACTCTTCTACAGAAATCGCTTTCTCCTCTAGATGATTCACACTTCACTCCAAAGAATAATATCGAACCGAATATATGAATAATACAAGGCAATGAGTGAATGTGTATATATACAAGAGGAAGAGTAATGCATCTCTTCAAGTGATCATGTCGGCCTCCTCTTAGAAAGATGTGCCTCTTGAAATCGTGCTCCATCATGAAGAGATGTCAGCCTTGATAAAGTGTGACGACTTTCCAAATAAGCAAATATTTTAATGAAAGACGTGTCTCTTCAAACGTCTCAAGTTGGCCAAGATAAAGAATATAATAAATACAATTCAAATAGCCGATAGGCTACATTTGAATTGACTCCAATCGTGAATCTGGAAGAAGCAGCCCAACGCTGCTAATAACATCAACACTCCCTCTTAGCTAGGGATGATACTTCCAACTGCACAAGACATATCACCTCATCATGATGTCTACCACAATGGCTACAACCATATGTGGAAAAGAGAGATATCACCTCATCGTGATATCAGATATCACCTCAACATGATATCAACCATAATGGCTACAACCATGTATGGCATGTACAAGTTCTCATCACTTGCGTGATGTTGTCACCTCAACATGACTTTTACCATGGCTCTCCCAGAGGGTAAAACACAAGTACAAGAAAATCATCATGGACTCTCTCACGTGATGCTATCATGGAGTCACACATGACATCCACCATGGCTCTCCCAGAGGGTGGAATCAAGGGATTTCACTTTGAACTTCTCTTTATGGAGAAGAACTCATTAAACAAGGGATTTCACCTCGAACTTCTCGTAGAGAAGAACTCATTAACAGGCTCACTGATATTGAGACTCTTTTTCAGTTAAGGCTGGATTCTCCACCATACCAAGCTTATCTCGAAAGTACACAAACTTGATTCTGGAGAGAGGCTTGGTGAGAATGTCTTCCGTCTACTCATCAGTGCTGATATACCTCAACTGTATAGCCTTCTGCAGTACCATATCTCTAATATAGTGGTACTTGATCTCAACATGCTTGGTTCTGTCATGAAGCACAGGATTGACAGAAAGCTTCACACAACTCTGGTTAGCACAATGAATGATAGTAGGCTACATTGATTGTCCAAACAATCCTGCAAGGAGCTTACGAAGCCACACTGCTTCCCGAGCTGCCATACAAGCTGCAATATACTCTGCCTCTGCTATACTCAATGCTATAGATGACTGCTTCCTGCTGCACCAGGATATCATAGCAGAACCCAAACTGAAGCAACATCCAGAGGCGCTCTTCTGATCAGTGACACACCCTGCCCAATCAGAATCAGTATAGCCATGCAACTCCAAGTCTACATCTGAAGAGTATCTCAATCCATATCCAACTATGTCATGCAAGTATCTCAGGATATGTTTAGCTGCAATGAGATGTATTTGTCTCGGCTCACACATGAATTGACTAAGTGCACTCACAGCATAATAGATATCTGGTCTAGTGTTAACTAGATACATCAAGGACCCAATCAGCTGTCTATACATAGTAAGATCCACCAACTCTGAACTAGCTGCAGCCTCCTTCAATTTGTGTAGGTTGGTCTCCATGAGTGTAGACATGGATTTACAATCCATCATACCAAACCTCTTAAGAATATCAATGGTGTACTTCCCTTGACTTAGAATCATCTCATCTGGTTTCTGCCAGACTTCTAAGCCAAGGAAGTAATGCATGAGCCCAAGGTCCTTCATCTCAAATTTAGAAGTCAACTCCTTACACTTGAGAATCAGGTGATCTTCTCCAGTAAGAATCAAATCATCAACATATAAGACCAAAATTAATGCTTCACCATTGATTACCTTGAAGTAGAGATTGGAGTCAGCATCATTGTTCAAGAAGCCCAAACTTGACAGGTAACGATCAATCCTTTCGTACCATGCACGAGGAGCCTGCTTAAGACCATACAAGGCCTTCTTTAGCTTGCAAACATGAGACTCCTTCCCATGAACCTGAAATCCATCAGGTTGCTCAATATAAACTTCTTCCTCAATCACACCATTCAGAAACGCTGTCTTCACATCCATTTGGTGAATCTTCCATCCTCTAGATCCAACAATAGCAATGATGGTTCTGATAGAAGTATAGCGAGCAACAGGAGAAAATGTTTCTTCGTAATCAACTCCCTCTTTCTGTGAAAAACCATGAGCCACGAATCTTGCCTTGTACTTCTCAATGCTCCACTCTACAACATGCTTGATTTTGAAGAGCCATTTCTAAGATACCACAAATTTTCCCTCGGGTCTAGGAACACTGTCCCAAACATGATTCTTGAGAATTGATTGGTACTCCTCTGCCATAGCATCTCTCCAAACCTGTTGACTAGATGCTTCCTCAACACAGGGAGGCTCAAATTCAATAATTTGACTCATTAAGGCAACATAACTGGAGAACTTATGTGGCATTTTACTTTCTTTGAATGTGCCTCTAGGAGCTGCAAAACTTTCAGCCTCTTGCATAGTACGCCTAGCCCATAGAGGTCTTTTTCTCCCAATTACAATGTCGGTAGGCCCATCAGTAGGTTCCAAGGGTTCAACAGGATCAATATCTTCTTTCGGTTCTAAAGTCTCCCTCTTAATCTCAGAAGTATGGTCAACTTCCATATCCTGAGGAGACTCTTCATTATCGATCTCCATATGAGTGCCCTTGGATCTCCTGCTTCCTCGAATGTGACATCCCTATTGATCTCGATCAACTTCTGCCCTAGAATGTATATCTTGTAGGCTTTTGATGTCTCGCTGTAGCCCACAAAAATTCCCTTCTTGCTAGAAGGCTCCAACTTTGTTCTCTTTTCCTTTGGCACATAGACAGGACATCCAAAGATCCTTAAATGACTAACCTCAGGCTTCTTTCCTATAAAGGCTTCATCCGGAGTCATATTCTCCAAGATCTTGTGAGGACATCTATTCTGAACATATACAACAGTCCTAGAAGCTTCTGCCCATAAGAAGGTTTGCAGATCTTGGTCATGGATCATGGCTTTTGCTGCTTCCACGATTGTCCTATTCTTTCTTTCTGCAATACCATTTTGTTGAGGATTATAGGGAACACTGAACTCCCTCTTAATCCCTGCATCAATACAAAAATCCCTAAAGCTGCTAGAGGTATATTCTCCACCATTATCTAATCTAAGGACCTTGATTTTTTTACCAGAAATATTCTCTACCAAGGCTTTGAACTCCTTAAACCTTCCTAACACTTCTTTAGACTCTTTAGTTTTGAAAAAATAAATCCAAGTCTTTCTAGAGTGGTCATCAATAAATAGAACATAATACAAAAATCCACTCGAAGACGGAACATACATAGGTCCACATAAATCAGAATGAATAAGGTCTAAAATGCACTTAGATCTATTTTCTCTACTATGGAAAGGAACTTTTGTATTCTTATCCAATGCACAACCCTTGCAAGTTCCTTCATGCTCCCGATTGAACTTAGGAAGACCTGTCACCATCTTCTCCATGATAGCTAAGGCTCGGAAGTGAAGGTGAGCCAATCTTCGATGCCAAAGATCGCATAAACTTGAAGAGTCATGAACTGAAGCTTGCAATGGACGTGTACAAAGTCTATAGAGACTTTCATAACTAACTCCAATTACTTGAGCATCCTTGAAGTTGGAATTTTCCATCCACACAAGTACTTTGCCTTTGGAGAAGGCAACTTGATATCCTTTATCTTCTAGGGCTGAAATTGAAATGAGATTGCGCTTGATTCCTGGAACATAAAGAACATTGCTCAACTGAAGTGTGATGCCGGAATCCAAATGAAGAGTAGAAGTCCCAATCCCTTTCACGGAGTAGCTTGCATCATCTCCAATAATGACTTGTTCGGAAGACTCCTTCTCCACCAAGCTTGATAAGTGCTCCTTAAAACTTGTGATGTGATGAGAAGCTCCACTGTCGATCAGCCAAGTGTTGGTGTCTGTGGGTACACTGCTTGACAATGCTGAGTAGAACAAGTATTCACATGAATCCTTCTGAGGAGAAGCATCATCAACATCTGCAACGGTGGCTTGTTGCTTAGGTCTAGTTGGACAATGCTTAGCAAAGTGGCCAAACTTATCACACCTAAAGCATTGGATCTTGGACAAATCTCTCTTTTTCTTGGAGGTGGGAGCACCATCATTTCCCTTATCTCGATTCCTCTTGAAGAATCCCTTCTTTCCATCTTTTCCCTTCTTCTTCGAAGCTTGGGAGGCGAGAACATGAATATCTTCATTAGATGAACTTTGACCAACGCCTCTAGCCACCAATCTAGACTTTTCTTGAATGCAATCGGCCCTCAAGCGATCAAACTTCGGAAGTTTGGATCTTGCACTATTTCCTTGAATATAGGACTCCCATGATAATGGCAAACTGTTGAGAGCAAGCATCGTCAAGTCTTTATCATCAACCACATGACCAATTGTAGAGAGCTAATCTCTCAATTCTGAAATCGTCATGAAGTAGGCAATCATTGTTTCTCCTTTTGCCATCTTCACATGGTGTAGTAGTTGTTTTAGCGTGAGTGCCCGGCTAGTGTTGTTGATTTCGTACATCTCCTCCAATGTTTTGAACATCTCCCTTGTAGTCTTCAACTGGAGACAATCGGAATGATATGGTCTTTGATGGAATCAACCAACAACTTCTTCGCCTTGATGTGTTTCTTCCTCCATTGCAACTTCTCTTCTTCCTCTTTTGGTTTGGGAACTTTGGTCTCCACAAACTCAGCCAAATCATTCTCTTCTAAGGTGAGCATTATCCTAAACCTCCATGATGTATAGTTGGATGCTCCCTCGAGTCTATCCTCGATCTTCAATCCGTTCACCATCTTGATTGAGGTAGAGATAGACAAAGAATTAAGACGAAGAGAATAGAGTATCGCTGTAGTATCAAATTTGATCACGATCTTCTCAAACCCGCTCTGATACCATGTTAAATTTAGTGATCAAATTAAATGCACAGAAATTAATTCAAAATTAAACACAAGACACAACAGATACCTTGGGAAAACCCTCCTCTTGAGGGAGAAAAACCCAACCAATAATATCTCTTATATTATTGAATCACAAAAAGAATGTCTCCTTTACAATAGGCCAATAAGAAGGCCAACAATCTGATGTAATTACAAAACTGATAGAAGTAATCTGCTAATAAAGATCTCACAACTATCAATCTGCTCTAGATACAAATTCGCACTTGAAGAACTCAGACTGAATATGAATGAACTGAATTGGATGAATGAATGAATGAAACTCATCGAGTATATATACATGAGTGGAGATGGGACGTGCCTTTTCAAGTATCTTCAAGTTGGCCTTAATAAGTAATATAACAAATAATTAAGAAGTCGGCCACCAATAGTAAATGAAGTCTCTCCATAGAAGATCGCGCCTAGATGAAAAATCGCAAATATTGGAGTGTGAGGTCGGCCTCATGAAATGCAACTCTTCAATTAATAAAATCGTGCCTCTTGAAGCTTATAAATTAAATAGCCTCTTTTGCTATTATTTAATTTATCAAATAATGTAAGGAGATGGCTGGAAGTAACACGACTGAAGCTACTATAGCATCAACAGTTTGAACTAGCTGCAACCTCTTTTAATTTATGTAGGTTGGTCTCCATGGGTGTAGACATGGATTTGCAATCCATCATACCAAACGTCTTAAGTATATCAATGGTGTACTTCCCTTGACTTAGAATCATGTCATCTGGCTTCTGCCAAACTTCTAAGCCAAGGAAGTAATGCATGAGCCCAAGGTCCATCTCAAACTCAAAGGCCAACTCCTTACATTTGATGATTAAGTGCTCTTCTCCAGTAAGAATCAAATCATCAACATACAAAACCAAAACCAATGCTTCACCATTAATTACCTTGAAGTACAGATTTGAGTTAGCATCATTTTTGGAGAAGCCCAAACTTAACAGGTAACTGTTGATCCTTTCGTACCATGCATGAGGAGCCTGCTTAAGACCATACAATGCCTTCTTCAGCCTGCAAACATGAGACTCCTTCCCATGTGCCTCAAATCCGTCAGGTTACTCAATGTAGATTTCTTCCTCAGTCACACCATTCAAAAAAGTTGTCTTCACATCCTTTTGATGAATCTTCCATCCTCTAGATGCAGCAATGGCAGTGATGGTTCTAATAGAAGTATAGTGAGCAATAGGAGCAAATGTTTCTTCATAGTCAACTCCCTCTTTCTGTGAAAACCCTTGAGCCACAAATCTTGCCTTGTATTTCTCAATGCTCCCATCAGCTGCATGCTTGATCTTGAAGAGCCATTTTGAAGATACCACAAATTTGCTTTCGGGTCTAGGAACAATGTCCCAACCATCATTCTTGAGAATTGACTGGTACTCCTCTGCCATAGCATCTCTCTAAACCTGTTGACTAGACGCTTCCTCAACACTGGAAGGCTCAGACTCAATAAGCTAACTCATCAAGGCAACATAACTGGAGAACTTATGTGGCCTTTTACTTTCTCTGAATGTTCCCCTTGGTGCTGCAAACCTCTTTGCCTCCTGCATTGTTTGTCTAGCCCAAAGAGGTCTTTTTCTCCCAATCACAATATCGGTGGGCCCATCAGTAGGTTCCAAGGGCTCAATTGGATCAATATCTTCCTTCAGTTCTGAAGTCTCTCTCTGAATCTTAGGAGTATGGTCAACTTCGATATCCTGAGGAGACTCTTCATTATCAATCTCCACATGATTTCCCTTGGATCTTTTGAATGCAACATCTTCCTCAAATGTAACATCCCTACTGGTCTTGATCAACTTCTGACTCAAAATGTATATCTTGTAGGCTTTTGATGTCTCATTGTAGCCCACGAATATTCCCTTCTTACCAGAAGGCTCCAACTTTGTTCTCTTTTCCTTTGGAACATGAACATAAACTGGACATCCAAAGATCTTCAAATGACTCACCTTTGGCTTCTTTCTAGTAAAGGCTTCTTCAAGAGTCATGTTCTCCAAGACTTTGTGAGGACTTCTATTCTGAACATAGACTGCAGTCCTAGAAGCTCCTGCCCATAGGAAGGTTTGCAAGATCTTGTTCATGAATCATGGCTTTTGTTGCTTCCATGATCGATTTGTTCTTTCTCTCTGCAACACTGTTTTGTTGAGGATTATAGGGAACATAGAACTCCCTCTTAATCCCAGCTTCAACACAAAAATTCCGAAAGTTGCAAGAAGTGTATTCTCCTCCGTTATCAGATCTTAGGACTTTGATTCTTTTCTCGGAAAGGTTGTCTACCTGAGCTTTGAACTCCTTGAATCTTTCTAACACTTCCTCAAACTCTTTAGTTTTCAAAAAATAAATCCAAGTCTTTCTAGATCAGTCATCAATAAAAAGAATTTAATACAAGAAACCACTTGAAGAAGGAACAAACATTGGACCACATAAATCAGAATGAATGAGATCTAGAATATATTTAGATTTACTTTCTCTACTATGAAATGGAGCTTTTGTATTATTACCCATTGCACATCCTTTGCAAGTACCTTCATGCTCTTGGTTGAACTTCGAAAGACCTGAGACCATCTTCTCCATGATAGGTAGAGCCCGGAAGTGAAGGTGAGCCAATCTTCGATGCCAAAGATCACACAAGCTTGAAGTATCATGAACTAATGCCTGAAGTGGACGAGTGCACAACCTATAGAGGCTCTCATGTCTAACACCAATTACTTGAGCAGTCTTTAAGTTGGAATTCTTCGTCCCCACAAGTACTTTGCCTTTGGAGAAGGCAACTTGATATCCTTTATCTTCTAGAGCTGAAATAGAGATGAGATTACGCTTGATTCCCAGAACATGAAGGACATCACATAACTGTAGTGTAATGCCAGAATCCAAGTGGAGAGTAGAGGTCCCAATTCCTTTCATCGAGTAGCTAGCATCATCTCCAATGATAACTTGTTCACTAGAGTCTCTCTCGACCAAGTTTGATAAATGCTCCTTAAAACCAGTGATGTGTTGAGAAGCATCACTGTCGATCAGCCAAGTGTTGGTGTTTGTAGGTACATTGCTTGACAATGCCGAATAGAACAAATATTCACATGAGTCCTTCTGAGGAGAGGCATCATCAACATCTGCAACGGTGGCCTGTTGCTTAGGTCTGGATGGACAATGCTTAGCAAAGTGGCCAAACTTATCACATCTAAAGCATTGGATCTTGGACAAGTCTCTCTTCTTCTTGAATGCTGGAGCAGCATCATTTCCCTTATCTCGATTCCTTTTGAAGAGTCCTTTCTTTCCATCTTTTCCTTTCTTCTTCGAAGCTTGGGAGGCGAGAACATGAATGTCTTCATTATTTGAACTTTGGCCAACACCGCTAGCCACCAACCTTGATTCTTCTTGAATGCAATCTGCCCTTAGACGATCAAACTTAGGCAGTTTTGATCTTGCACTAATTCCTTGAATGCAGGACTCCCATGATAAAGGAAGACCATTGAGAGCAAGCATGGTCAAGTCCTTATCATCAATCACATGACCAATTGTAGAGAGCTGATCTCTCAATTCCGATATCCTCATGGAATAAGCAATCATTGTTTCTCCTTTTGCCATCTTCACATGGTGTAGTTGTTGCTTTAGTGCAAGTGCTCGGCTGGTGTTGTTGATTTCATACATCTCCTCCAATGTTTTGAACATGTCCCTTGCCGTCTTCAACTTGGAGACAATCGGAACAATGTGATCTTTAATAGAATCAACCAACATTTTCTTTGCCTTGATATCATTCTTCCTCCACTGCAACTTCTCTTCTTCCTTTGCTGGTTCAGGAATTTTGGTCTCCACAAACTCAGCCAAGTCATTCTCTTCCAAGGTGAGCATGATTCTGAACCTCCATGATGTGTAGTTGGATGTTCCCTCGAGTCTATCCTCGATTTTAAGACCATTCACCATTTTGACTAAAGTAGAGATAGACAAAGATATGAAAAAGAATAGAGAGTATCGCTGCAATAACAAATCTGATCACGATCTTCAAATTCGCTTTGATACCATGTTAGTTTTATGATCAGATGTATAGCCCAGAAAATTAATTCAAATTGAACACAATAACACAACAGATACCCTGGGAAAACCCTCCTCTTGAGGGAGAAAAACCCAGCAACAATATATCACTTATATATTGAAAATGTAAACACAAATGTCTCCTTTACAAAGGCCGATGTGAAGGGCAATAAGAGGCACCACAAACTGATGCAAACACAGGAACACAATGATGTGGTTCACTGATGGATCTCAGCCACTAATAAAATACTCTTCTACAGAAATCACTTTCTCCTCTAGATAATTCACACTTCACTCCAAAGAATAATATCGAACTGAATATATGAATAATACAAGGCAATGAGTGAATGTGTATATATACAAGAGGAAGAGTAACACATCTCTTCAAGTGATCATGTCGGCCTCCTCTTAGAAAGATGTGCCTCTTGAAATCGCACTCCATCATGAAGAGATGTCAGCCTTGATGAAGTGTGACGACTTTCCAAATAAGCAAATATTTTAATGAAAGATGTGTCTCTTCAAATGTCTCAAGTTGGCCAAGATAAAGAATATAATAAATACAATTCAAATAGCTGATAGGCTACATTTGAATTGACTCCAATCGTGAATCTGGAAGAAGCAGCTCGACGCTGCTAATAACATCAACAAGAGTGGGGTTTGCACTCAAAACCGCGATGTGAAGGAGTTGTGTGATGTAATTGGATGTCGCCACCTTGAAATCATGTCAACATTTCATTGAGAGAGATAAAATCCATTGTGTATTACACATTTGAAAGTGGGGTCCACATCCAAAACTGCAATGTGAAGGAGCTGCATGATGCAATAATAATTTGCCACTTGTTTGCCACCGCATAAAATATTGTCAAATTGGAACCCAAATTAGCATACTTGTAGGAAATATTAAGCCTTTGGGATTGTGTAAATGAGAGTGGGGTCCACATTCAAAACTGCAATGTGAAGGAGTTGCACAATGCAATAGGACATTGCCACTTGCCACAAATTAGTTAGTCTTTTTACTTTGTGAAGCATACACTTAAAAGCATTAATCAACCAATCATAAGCCATTAAATCAGCTCAAGAACAACATTACATTGCATGAATCTGCAAGTACGACTTGGTGCTTAGGAATTGATGGCATGATATTGCTAGCTCATGGTTTTAGAAAAAATCTTCAAACAAAAACCATGATGTGAAGGACCCTTGTGATGCAATAGGAAACCAACACATGGAACGCCAGTGGGGACCTAAAGGAGCAGTGTGACTTTGATTGGAAAATAAAGGATAAGACATGCACTAGCAAACACCAATTAGTGAAAGCAAAGGATTGGTAAGACTATGACATTTGGGAATCAGGTTGTAAACTTCAGTGAATAATCGAAAAAACCTCGTCAATGTGAAAATAGAAGAATATAGCAGCAATGTGCACAAAGGACCATAACTCATAAGGAATAGGGTTTTTGCAAAAAGATATAAAGGAAAACCCTTACAAACCAGAAAGACCAAAATCCTAAGGATTTCATCAGAAATTGATTTAACATCAAATGATTATTTTCACTCAGAGATTTTAAATAAAAAACAACTGATAAACCTCCTTAAACGAAATATCAAACTGGTATTTTCTCCTAACTGCATGTAAGAAAATGTTAACCTAGTGGAGCAAAACTAAACCTAAGGATAGTGATAACAAAGGGGATCCACACTTTTCATTAGGAAAGTGGGTCGTGTGTAAAAGGAGCACAACAAGACCCTTGTTAGAGTACACTCATGCGGAACTGGAACTGTAGCATTGTGACACAAAAGGGTTAAGATTGGAATTCATCATTGTTAGAAAACTAAAATCCAAGTTTAGATAATAGAATTGGTGTGAGAATCTTTGTTGAGTGATTGTTATAATAATCACTTAGAATAGGAGAATAAGAGGTGTGGATGGTGATATGGTTAGATTCCTAGAAAATGGGATCAAGCGTAGTGTATTATTAAGCCCTTATGACAAATGGTTTACCATTTCATCTCTGAGAAATTCACATGGTTTACTCATACTGCATGAACTTCAGAGCTCAACTTCAGAGCAACTGAACTATACTTGGTCTACCATGTGATATTGTCCTGCCACATGGTTTACTAGGCTGTCCACATGCTCAGACTAGTCATCTTTTCTTCCCAATGATCTTCTTTGCTTGGGCAGGCACCTACTTGTTTCCACAAACCTCTTTTTCCCATTCTGCTACTCACTGCTTGTGCCTTCCCTTGCATAAATAGTACCGGAGGCACTCTAGAGACTACAATGTTCACCCAGCAAGGGCTTGTGTGATGGTTCTAACAAGGACTACCACTAACAATCCCTATCTTCAATTGTCAATATTGAACGTCAACATATGGCATACCTCTATTAACGACCATAGAAAAGGTGACAACTTTCTGGATTTGCCTTTTATGTATTTATGCAACCGCTATTTCGAATTATTATTATATAACCATAAAGTATTTATCTGGCAATTGACGACTACCTAGTTATTTAGTGTTTTTTCTCAACCCTGATGTGTGGATGTATAAAAAAATTGCTGAACCCATGCATATTAACTTGAAAAATGTATGCAGGCAAAATTAGCCACCCGATAAAGCTTAACTTCCTTGGTGTTATGTAACTTAAGTTTTGTTAACGCACTTGTGCTCTTATTCAAGTTGGAAATTTACATGATAAAGCAACTGGATGTCTATACCTACAAGTTGAGTTGATGGCAATTGTACATTTTCACATCTCTAAATACAGCACACAATTGTAAGGAATGACTGAAACCCAAGTTTGTACTATGCTTTCAGCTATGATTTTCTTTCTTTGACAATTCATGGACATTGTATTGGTGCAGGCTTTGAGTAGCTGAAAAATATATAACTTATGGTATTTTCTTTTCCCTTTTCAAATGAAATGGTCAAAGACTCAAAGTTATAAACTGCATATAAATTTTGGGAAGTAAAAGAAATAGATATACCATATGTAATAAGGTAGCTACATCCTTGGATCTCAATAAAAAACTCTAATCCAACAATGTTGTTTCTGGGATCCATTAAATAGGTATAACAAATTGTCTGTAGCATAAATTTCGAAGAGTGTTGCATACCAACATTAATGGCTGCTTCTTATTTGTAACTTCATTTGGAAAAATCTAATCCCTGAAAAGATACAACTTGGACAGAAGTCTCCAATATGGACATAGAAGAGAACTAAGAAACCAACGAGAGAAAAAGTCCATAGAACATGCCCTAAATAAGCTGTTTACAGGAATTTTTATGCTCATGGTTTGAGCCAACACCACAGTTTTGCTTAGACACAAGTATGATACACTTATCCAAAAAATTGTAATAAAAATCTTACACTGTAAGGAAAAATTTGCAAGCATTTAGTAACAAAGTGGATATATTGATTACAGGCGTCATGCTGAAGTACACCGCTTCAAGGGGATGTCAAAATTTAGACGAAGATTGCAGAGTTAGTCCAAGTCTTAAAAAATGGGTCCAGAAGTTAGGCAGGTAAATTGACATGAAAACTATAGGGGAAGAAATATAATCTACAATTGGGTGATTGAACTGGTGTCTAGGAAAAAGCACATATTGCAAAGCAATTGCAGGGGGGTCTTGTTTGTCATCTTAAGCCCCTTAACTTGTGGTAGGATGAGTCATCTGTAACAGGTGGGAGAACATCACCTTGGCCATTTTATCCATCATTTTCTTTGTATTTTTCATGTGCAAGAGTTGATAATGGGAGTTGTAGTAACTTGAGTTATAGAGGACCTATTTGAGTGTAGACACATGTATGGTAACCCTTGCCTCCGTTGTAATGTCCCAACTTTTTGGATTGAACCTTAGGGGCAGAAAATGCTTTATTATTGATTGATTAATTTGATCAATAATTCATTATTTGTGTCTTATATGGACTAACCGATTATTACTTGTAGGCAATTGATATTGCATTACATGAGGTTGTATTGAAGGTGCAGGTAGGCATAGATTTGTTACATGGTTAATCGTGGAGTATGAATCATAAGTATTTGAGAGATTGATATCAATTGCCAAGAAGCATTAAACTATTCTTCACAACATTGGTGGCTTGTACATATCTGCCTAGTCTTATTATTGGAAGACGTGATAAGGTTCTGCCGCATATTACATATTAATTGCTCCATAAAGCTACAATGAAATCGAATGCATCCCACAAGTCTCTCTTCTTGGAACCTGCTTCTATGGCCGATACTACAATGGTTTGTTAGAATTGTGAAAATCCACAAAACCACGAGCCACAGGATCAAACAATGAACAAAGACACCTTCCACGTAAGAGAACTGCAAACAATATATGCTATATTCCTCAACACGAAAAAGCTATAGAAGCAAGAGACTATAAAAAATATATGAAAGCTTGAGCGAATCTCAAAGAGATAATTACAATGAGGGTTGAGTGCTATATAGGAGCAAAACCCTAAAAGCATAAAAACACTCCTAAGTTTAGCTTGAGTGCATGAGAATAAATTAGACTAATAGTCAATTAAAGAGTAATTAATTATTAGCTAATGCATGATTTCTCTAACACCCCCCTTAAGATGAACTTAGGGAGTAGCTAAAAACCTTAAAAAAGAATGCATGATGGATCCCAACAAACAAGGCTATGTGAGGTACCCATGTACAAACAAAAGATCTCTCAAAATTGGAGAAAAGGAGAAAACCACAGTGGGAGAAAACTCCTCTCCAAAAGAGAGGCAAATGAAGGAATGAAAAAGCCTCCAAATCAAGGTGTGAAGGATTGAGAAGCCTCCGACCGAACAATGTCCCAAAAAGAAAGGAACAATTAGAACATTGCTAAAGCACAAAATTGTAGACATCTGTCGAAAGATGATTGATATGGTGTTGAAATGTAGAACCTCCAAAAATAGGAATGCAAGAATGTCCATATGGTAAATGATCCATCTCACCGAAATGCATGTTCGAAAGTACATAGGAACAAAAACTAGAGACATAGATCACTCCAACGTGAAACCAATGAAGCATTATCACCAATAGTAGAAACCCCCTCATAATGTTGAAAAAGGGAGAGCCATGACAGGAACACTGAAACTATGTGAAACCAAGAAGTGCATGTAGGAGAAACAACTTGCAAATAAAAGGGTGTGCAAACTAAGGCACACATGCATGAAACAAGAATCATTGGGATTCATTGTTGTTGTGGGAGGGACACTCACTTGACAAAGGCATGATGGCAAACCAAAGGCAAACATCAACCCCCCCATGGCACTTTATATCATAGTGCGAATACAAAAGGCACAATAGGATGTGCAAAATCCCCAAAAAAATACACTAGAATGGCACTTTATGTTGGTGCATCTACATAATAAGAAGTGCATACAGTGGAAGCCCATAATGTCCAAAAAAAGACAAAATACTAAAAATACATATAAAATAGCCAAAAACGAGTCATCCCATGCAAACAAAAAGTTCCCAAGAGCTAAAATGTCCAAGTTATTCACCAAAATGCAAGAACACAAAACTTGAACAAAATGTACTTGGAGAGCAATCTATAGAAAGTGTATGGATGGAACTAAAGAGTTCAGAAAGACCAGTCCAACATCGCTGAAATTGCTAAAAATGGAGAAATTGGTCAAAAGTTATGAGCTCGGGATTAAAAACAACACCTCTAACTTCAACAGTCTATAAAATGCACAAAAAGAAAAATTAGGTGATGAGACCCACACCATTGGAAAGTTGGCAAAACTAGTTTTCTAACGGTATCTCGTTTGCCAAAATTCGACACTGTATGCCCAAGTTATGGCCAAAGGAAAAAAAATGACTTGCTTTAGGGAAAAAAGAGGGTCAAAGGGGCCTTGTCAAACGTTCGTATGGTCAGCGTCATGCTGACATCAACAATCCGTACAGACGATGTCATGCGGTGTCATCATGATGTTAGTAGGAATATTTGGAGAATATTCCCCCATCCCCAAAAAAAAAATTGGCCTCCTTGAGCAAAAATTCAATTCAATGGAATATTCTTGATGCTCTCGGAATATACTGTTGCTAGAAAAATGACTTTGTAGTCGGAAAAGGCAGGTCGTTGCTGCTAAAAATTGCAAATTGTTAGATTTTTTTTTGAATCCGCCAGTTTTTTGAAAGAAGGCGTTGCCGGCTAGTTTGAAGTTGTCGTCGGTTGATAAAGGCAGTTGGCTAGGATGGTAGCTGACCGGTTGAAATAAACTACCGCTGCTGTAGGAGGACACCGTCGGGGAAAGTACTAGGGGCTTTAATAAATGCTCAATCCCCCAAAAATACGTTGCCATTTAAAATTAAAAAAACGCCAACCCAAAATAAATGAATTTGGCCTACCACTTTTCAATGATTTTTTTTTTTCTTTTTGAACTTCATGCACACATATCCGTACAGAGGCCATATGGGCCCCTATACAATTTTTTTTTGTCTTAGAAGCTCTTGACGGCGAAAAAGGTTGAATTCATAGTCAAAATTTGTGGAATCAACCTCCTGAATCCAATGGCAAGGTCCTTTTCGAGCCAAAATGCATAAAAAACGCAACTACCCTCCGAATTTGGAAAAAAAAAAACCACTTCAAACCTTTGCCGATCTGATTTTAGGAGTCGAAATCAGGCCAAACAAAAGCCAAATCTGACTTTCTTGACAGCTTTGAATCCAATGGCGAGGTCCTTATTAAGCCAAAATGCACCAAAAACCCTCACCTTCAAAATTTGCAAAAAAAGGGATTTAGATTTGAAGCTTGTAACCCTTGTTGAAGAAAAAAAACTCATAAATCGAGAAGGGGTTGGATGAATCCATGCTTTGATACTATGTTAAAATTGTGAAAAGCCACAAAACCACGAGCCACAGGATCAAACAATGAACAAAAACACCTTCCATGCAAGAGATCTGCAAACAAAATATGCTATATTCCTCAACAATAAAAAGCTATAGAAACAAGAGACTATAAAAAAGATATGAAAGCTCGAGCGAATCTCAGAGGGATAATTACAAGGAGGGTTGAGTGCTATATAGGGGCAAAACCCTAAAAGCATAAAAGCGCTCCTAAGTTTAGCTTGAGTGCATGAGAATAAATTAGACTAATAATCAATTAAAGAGTAATTAATTATTATCTAATGCATGATCACTCTAACATGGTCGACATCAACTTTATTCCCATTTCGATTTTCCTTATGGACATGGACCAGATATTGCGATGGAATTGACCAAAGGAAAGCCACCTATACCAAGGTCAATGCACACGGATATGGATTGTTGATACTAATCGCTATTATTATCGTTGTGCATCTAACGTGAAGCAGTTTGTCCCAGATTGCCTTCAAGTACCTTCAAAATCTATTGGCACTTCAGCTTGTAGGTGTGCAGAATATGAGTAAGCTTGACTTGGGCCTTGATGAACAGTATCAGAAGTAACACATTACACAACTGCTGAGACTTAGCAGCAATTGAAGAGAGACTAAAGTTCAGTGTCCTTCAATAATAGCCACGGAAGAGACAAGTTAGGAGAAGCATCGATTAAATGATCAAAGAATAAAAATTAGATAATGCCTTCAAAGACAAATAAATTACTATTAAAGAATTGATGATTAAAGAAAATGAAATCAGAAATAAAATATAATATGCAGCGATCAAATGCAAAGTGGCTTTCAAAAGGGAGCAATATACAGTACGTAATAAAAGCAGCAATCTAAAACAAAAGGCTGTGATTAAGATTTATTAAGATCTATTAATTATTAATTGCCTATGTTATGGGGATGAATAATAAAAAGTGCAGTGATTTGTATTGGTTTAAAAACAGCGATTACTTTCATAAGGAACAAACTAAAAGGTTATTATGAAGTAGTTTCAAAAGGTTGTGTCCTTGTAAAAGGTGTTGATGTTTTAGAAGGTATACCTATTCAAAGAAATACATCTCTTCATGTAGACATGGAGATATAAAGGAATAAAAGAATTGTGGAGAGGAAAATGGAATAGAATTTTCAGACAGATACATATACATTTAACATAGCAGATCGAAGTGCTCATAGGAGCCCTAGATCCTCTAAATAAGGATGCATGAATAATAAGAAGAATTCAGATATGAGATCCACTTACAAGTTGCATGAATATAAAGATTAAGTCAGAAAGAACACTTTGAAAAGAGGTCTAAACCCCTTCCATAAGCAATGCATGATTCCAACTTAACATATCAGACACATTATATTTACTTGGTATATTGCCAATATTAAAATAATATTTATTTCAAGATTCTTAATTCATATCATAAGCAAAGTACATCATCTTTACTATCTTTAAGGTTATTGGCAAATTTGACAACTTTACATAAATATTGGATGACAATCTTTGTCAATCCAATGAGAAATAAATTGTAAATCGATTGATCCGGAGCATGGGTCATTACATCCGTCATGTCTTTCTGTCAAAATCTGGTACTACTATTTGGCCCACTATATCATTATACTTTTCCAATAGAATATTAAGTTTGGATAGAATTTCCTGTCAATTGTCAGACATTTCAGCAGAATTATGGATTTGGTGAGAAAACAACTGCTTCTTGAGCATATGTCTGTTTATTCCAGAAGGGTTGAGTTTGCTGATGTAGTGGCTATGGATGTCTTATCCCAGAAAATGATTCAAACAAAAATGTAAGAAATTCAGTTGTCCTTAAGGGTAGTAACCATCATTGAACTCTGGATACTCAGAAATATTGTATTAAATACTAGGACATAATGAGAAGTTGCTTTTCAACGTGCAGTAGTTAATTGTTCTTGAGTCTTCAATTGCTTTCTGCTTACAATTTTCCTTTGAAGGTTGCAAATCTTGTATTTACATATGGCTAATTACTCAGTTGCAGACAGTTTCATCTTTTTGGTGCTGCACTTTTTGTTTTTGATCCTTCTTAATTTGAATTGGGATCAGGGAAGCAGATGAAGAAGACAAAGATGGAGGGAGCAATAAAGGGGACAGGAAAAAGCAACAAAAGTTAAACTTCCTTTCTCTAAAACGGAAATCAGAAGACCTGGAATCCAGTGGTAAAGGGCGTTTCAAATTTTTCTCTTCCAGGAAACTTCAGCTTGTTAATGGTCCCCTGTAGACTATTTTGGTTGTCACCCATAGGATAGTACTGTCCTTGTCAATATTGTTTTGGTTGACAGGCAGTCATAAATAATATAGAAGGACAATCCAATTTCTTAAATTTTTTTTTTTATGTTTGCTCATGTTTTCCTGGCAGCAGAGGAACCTCAGTGTTTTATATTTTGAAAGAATTGGAGTTGTATTATGTTATATAGAAAATCAAGAGGACAGCTGGTAAGTTAATAGTAGTTATTTGATTGGTCTTAACAGTTGACGGACCAAAACAAGAATTACTGGTTTTGTAATTCATCAAAAATTTGCATCGAAGTGTTGTATCTCTGTTATTATTCTAATATTCGATATAGAGATAAAGAAATCTTAGCAGTCCACTATAAATCAAATTGAATGATTTGATGGAGCCATTTAGGTAGAAAGACATATTGTTAAAGATTAGTTTGGAAAAAAGCCCTTTTGGCTTAAATAAGTAGATTAATTTATGTTATATGATCTAATCAGCTGTTTTACTTAGCTTTATATCCTCACTGAAAGGCACTCAGAAGTCTATTTTGCGATGGTTGGTAGGTAGTGTTAGAAACATCACTATAAATACACAAATATAATGATCATCATGCCTCCTCAGATATCTACGTAAATATAAAGGTGGAAAGATTTTTTGTTTGTTAATGGTATCATGCCATGGGTTTTTTTTGGGAGGGGTTAGGTGTCGTATAGGTATTTTTTTGTTTGCTGAAGATACCTAGGGTTTAGGGACCCCTAGATCACCAACAAGAAAAAGAAACGTGAAAACTGAGTATCTGATAGTCAAAAGGCTTATTGATATTTCATTAAAAAACATGATAAAGTTTGATTTAATTCTTCACTTTGGCTCTTTCCTAATGCTAGTAGCTGAGTGGACTTATCCGTGCACTTGACTATCCTAATATGAGTGCCGCCACCGTTTGCTACATCTCTGCCAGCTTCACTATCATCACAGTATAGCTATTCTTGTTCTTTTCCTGTCATCTACTATTTGGTTCTTCATGTATCCTGAGGGGTAGTACACATTAAACCGTGCCTTTCCCTCATAAATTTGAAGGAAAAGACAAAATTAGAAAGAACACATCCATTTTCATTCAATTGTTTGTAGGTAGAGAAATTTCTCGAATCATATACTTCCTCAAATGCACGTTGTTCTCAAAATGCTTTTGAGAAAAAAGGTTGTTAAAAACTATTTACTTCTATTACCACATCTAGTGTAAAGTATCAAGGGTTTGTTGTGTGGCGAGGAAAGGAAGGGCTGGGTGGAGAGGAATTTTACGTGGGTACCACGACTTCTCAAAAAAATATGTACAGTTTGTCGATTTGCAATGTTTTCTTGACGCTGGAAAGAAAAACTAACCATTCTGTTTCATTTCATCTTCTCTATTGTAGTTACCTTATTGCCATTATCATTCTGCACCGTTGGTTGTCCTTTATGTGAGTTTTCCATGCAACAATTTGGGATTTCTTTGGCTTCTTTTGTAGATGGATACTCCCAAACCTGCTTTTATTTCCCTGTTTCCTTGTGTTACAGACCACAACTAGGATAAATGGCTGTGAAAAGGAGGCTCACTACCTCAAAATTTTATCGCTATTTCAATATTTTGTGATCTTTGTGGAGCTTAAAGGATCCAGTGGCATTTTATGGCATGTTTGCATAGCTTAGGCTTTGTGCACGTGATTTAAGGGGATAATCTTGCATCCCATCATCATTTAGATGATGAGAGGCTTCAGGAGTAGAAAGGGATGGGTGAATATATAAAGTGCGAGTGTCCTGTCAAATTTCTTTGCCCATCCTCTATGACATTAGGATCACTCAACATTTTGCATTTCAAAAATGGCAGTCTCACCTGTATAGATATCGAAATAGTTAGCTTTATTCTCTTCTCTAACTCACAAGTTCTGCTTTTGTTGACTGTTTTCCATCCGCAGGGCTCTCAACAATCCATTTAAAGACAATGTCATCCACCACCATCGTCAAAATTTGTTGGAAAAGTATCAACAAAGGAGTTAGAAATTGACCCATTCATTTCTATATGTTAGTGCAAGAACAAACTGAAGAGAGTGCATCCTTATCATCTACATTGAAGATCTTATACAAATATTTCACCAAATGCTCAAAAAAATGTCTCATATGTTGCATATTGACAATGCTCAAACTGTTACAGAGAAAAATGTTGCAATGATGGATATGCGTAGTAATTTAGTAAAGAAAAAAGAATTTAGCTAAGTTACCGATTCGCCATACTTAGCCTCCGGATATGATACGGTACGATTCGGGTACGAAATTCGGGTACGGTACGGTACGGATTCGTCCAGGATTCGGTTTTTGGCCTGCGGATACGTATCAGATTCTTCAACTCACTGCGGATTCTTCCAGGATTCGGCATGAAGAATCCGAGCCGAATCCGAGCCGAATTTCGCGTCAAAAAGCCCAGTCCGAAAAAAAACGTCTTTTTTTAATCATTTTTTATTATTTGTTTGACCTTATGTTGACTTCTAAACATTAAAATATTCATTGCAACCCTAATTTCGACCTCCAAACACACTAAAAAGGTAAAAACAACTTCATTTTAACAATTTGTGAAAGAAAAACGAATTTTTTTGCCTCCATTGCTGAACTTGCTCTTTTGCTTGCACAAGCTCGAACAGAGTTGAAGGCTGATCGTTGGTGGTTCAAGGTTGATTGCTGTGCTATTCCTAAGCACTTGCAAGTGTTTGCCAAGATTCAAGAAGACTGTAGAGCAAGATTTGTTCAAAAAAGGTAGGTTTCTTTGAAATTTTTTGATTTTTTTTTTACATTTTTTTTAAGTTTCTGTTTAACAAATGAACTATTTAGTTTTGTTTTTATTGTATTACTATTACTTTTGTTGATTGTTCTCATTCTTTTAAGCTTTTTAGTTTCAAATTTCAATACCAAAATTATTTCAATCTATTGTGCCCTGGCCCTTAGGTATTACAATGGCATCTGCTTCTAATTCAGGCCAATCTCGTTTCAAAATAAGTGCAACCTCTCCCCTTTGGAAATATGTAGAAATGGTTCAACAATGTCCAGGTGGTGGAGTATTTGTTTGGATTTGTGGTCATTGCAAAGTTCAATACACGAGCTCATACAGTCGAGTGAAAGCCCACTTGTGTAGTATCCCTGATATTGGCATCAAACCTTGTCCGGGACCTCCAGAAGGTGATGGCAAAGGCCTTGCAGATGACATAGTGTTGAAATATATTGCTGAGCAAGAAAAAGCAGATCAAAAAGCTACTAGTGTTAAAAAAAACCATCCTTTGAAGAAAGGATCTCAATCCATGAAACCCCCTACACCACCTACTTATATTCCACCTACAGAAAGCCATCCATTTATGAACATCCCTCAAGAGCAAACCGTGCCCTCATCAAATAAAAGATCTAAGGGACCGTTGGAAGTTTCATTTCAGAATGAGGCAAGAGAGATTGCTGATCAAGACATAGCAAGATGTGTCTATGCCAATGGATTGGCATTCAACGTTGTTCGTTCACCATATTGGCAAAAAATGGTGAAATCTATTAATGAGGCTCCAAAGGGGTATAAGGGCCCAAGTTTTGAGAAGGTGCGTTGCACCTTATTGGAGAAAGAGGTGAAACATGTAGCAGACTCTTTGAAGCCCATAAGGGATTCATGGATTGAAACAGGGGTGACCATCGTTTCTGATGGATGGAAAGATGCAAAAAATCGCCCATTGATCAATGTTATTGCCGTGTCCCCTAAAGGGGCAATGTTTTTGAGAGCAGTGGATTGTGAGGGACAGGTGAAAGATGGTCCATTTATTGCTAACATCCTTTGCCAAGCCATTGAAGATGTGGGCCATCAAAATGTTGTGCAAGTTATAACCGACAATGCCAGAAATTGTAGGGCTGCTGGGTTATTGATTGAGGAGAAGTATCCACACATTTTTTGGACACCTTGTGCTGTCCACTCCCTCAATCTAATGCTACAAAAAATTGGATCCAAAATTGAGTGGATCAAACAGGTGTATGCTGAGGGCGAAGACATCCAGATGTTTGTCACCAACCACCATATGACACAAGGAATATTTAGACAATTCTCAAAATTGGAATTGTTGAAGGTAAGTTAATTGAAATTCTCAATATTCTTAAATTTTTAGTTTTCTTTTAATTTTAAATTTTGATTTTGTAAATTTAAATTACATTTTAATTTTTATTTTGATTTCCAAACAGGTTGCAGAGACCCGTTTTGCCTCCAACACAATTGTGTTGAGACGACTTATAAAGGTTCGTGAGGCACTTTGTGCCATGGTAATCAGCCCTAATTGGGCCATATGGAAGCAATCTAGCAGTGAAAGGGCAAATAGGATCAGGCAAAGGATACTAGATGATTGTTGGTGGGATCGTGTTGAGTACCTGGTCAGTTTCACTGAGCCTATACTGAGCATGATCCGTTACACAGACATGGATAGACCTTGTTTGGGAGAAGTATATGATGGTATCGACTCAATGATTGAGAAGATGAAAACCATCATCAATGCAAAAGAGGAAGATCCTGATGAGAAGTTCTTCAAAGAGCTACAGGAAATCATGGTTGATAGATGGAACAAAATGACCACTCCATTGCATCTTCTTGCTTTTGCATTGAGTCCCAAATATTATAGTCCTGAGCTTCTTTCTGTTACATCAAGAGTTGCTCCATATAGGGATGTTGAAGTGGCTCAAGGTTACAAGGCAGCAATTCGGAGACTCTTCACTGATCGTGACCAACGTGATCGAGTGAGGGCTGAGTTCATGGCTTTTGCATGCTCCGGTAGTGTTGCTCAGAATCTTGATGCTCTTCGAGACAAATACAAGGTAGATGGTCATAGTTGGTGGTATTTCCATGGGCAAGAATACATGAACATCCAACCAATTGCAATAAAAATCTTATCCCAAGTAAGTTTTATAGTTTGTAATTTTAATTTTAATTTATAATTTTATATTAATTAATAATTTTGTTTAGTTAAATTTTGTAACTCTTAACTATTTAATTTGGTCTTGACTCTTAATAGGTTGCTAGTTCATCTTCATCAGAGAGGAATTGGAGCACATACTCCTTCATCCACTCAATAAAACGCAATAGGCTGCATTCAAAAAAGGCAGAGGACTTGGTGTATGTGCATTCAAACTTGCGCCTCCTTACACACAAGCAAACTTCCTACAAAGAAGGAGACACAAGGAGGTGGGATATTGAGCCAGAGCAGCTTGACTTGGATGCTTCCACAAGTCACTTAGCTGCACTTGATATTGATGATGAGTATGAGCCTGAAGCAGCTACTGATCGTGAGAGTGGTAGTGTCGGTGCTACTGCTACTGCTAGTGGCAGTGCTTGTGCGAGTGCCACGAATGCTATTTGTGGTTCTACGCAAAATGTAGCATCTAATAATGCTAGTTTGTTTGATAGTGATGACCCATATGATTCAGATTGATCAATGATCAATAATGGCTGATTGTAAACGTTTGACATTTTATGTTTGAACTTTAATTTATAATTTTATATCATGACAATCGAGTAATCACTAATATTTTAATATTTGACTTAGTGACTATGAAAGTGGTGATGTATTTTTGCTATGTTATTAGACTATTAATATGGTGGTGTATTCTGAACTTAATTACTACTGCAAATATGTATATATTTCTGATTTTTATATGTTTTTTGTATTGCCGTACCCAAGCCGTACCCAAATCCAAAAATTTTTTTTTGCCGAATCCCGTACCGGATTCGCGTACCCGTACCCAAATCCAAAAATGAATCGGTAACTTAGGAATTTAGGATTGTTAAATTACAAATTAGGGCAAGATTTTGGAGAGGATCGAATCATGTCAATCAATTATGCTCTTGAGGTGTGGTTACATTATTAATGACATTAGCCTTCAATATGACCAATAATATCTCTTATACATCAGGATCTGATTTTTTTAGACATTTACTAAGAGACATTTGGACAGCTAGCAGCATGAAAATGTAGTTGTGTTGCATGATTAAAATATACGTTCTTCTTTCTGAAGGGTTTTGAATACTACTCAATTTGAAGCGTAATTTTTTTAATATTAGCCCTTTCCTCATTAAATACACTTAATAATTTGGCATGTGCTTCTAGCAACTTCTTAAAATCAATCTGCAATTTCTTGTAGTGGCTTTTCATTAAACATGGTTGTATTTACTGCAAAACTATAGCTTCTGGGGTGGATGTATCTCCTACTCTCATTACTATCAAACGCCCTTTGATTCTTGAGGGTTTTGGTATAAACTTGGTTTGTTGTATTAAGGAGCAATGGTTCATATTGCTAAAATTCTAAAATTTGTGTGAAATTCTGAACCAAAATAGAAAATTTTCATTTGATCATCTTAAAAAGTATCCTTTGAGCTTGTATTTCTCCTAGTGGTGTCTAGGGCAATTTAAAAGGCCATATCCCATATTGGTAACAAAAGGAAACTACTATCATGCATAAGCTGCCTTCCCTACAAGGGAGTAATTTTATCAACTTCCATATTTGGTTCCATTGTTAATTTGAGCAATGGATTACTCATCAGGAGTAGGAAAATATTTATCCCTAAGTTGCTAGTTACCATCGTAGATTTAATCTTCATTATTAACACAAGCAACTTATGCTCCTTAGTTCTCACAAATTCTTCATAAGTCAAATCCTTCACATGCATTTTTTCTCACATTCTATATTGTAGGATCCTTTTCAAGATCAATTGTCAACTAATGAGCTTACACTTCTTGATTATAAAAATATTTGTGTCTTTGGATGAAATATTAAGTACCTCCTCAAGGATATGCTCACCTATTTCTTTAGTCTTACAATATTCAACTAATTCTTGGATGTGACCCTTTCCTTTATCTATTTGGCTACTTGTCTTTGGATGCCTTTGTGGTGATGCACTATTAGGAGGATTCCTTACAATAGGCATTTCTTCCTCATAAACTTCTTGATCATCTCCAATGGGGCATTAATTTCATTTTGTAAAGGTATCAAGCTTGGAGGCATGACTTCCAATATGTCTACATTTTGTAGTAGGACATGAAGCCTTTGTATTGGATTTTTATTTTGCAGAAAGCCACTTGGTATCGAGGATCATCCAAGTCCATCCATTACAATTCCTCCCTTGCTTTCTTTTTTCAAATCTCTCTTTTGCTCGGAGACGTGATTCCTCATCGATTCCTCTCTTTCATAATATTCATGCTCATAACCATACCCCCTACACTTTTCCTCAATATATAAATTGTAGTATAGGAAATTGTATAGCTTTACAATTTCACACTATGTTTGGGTCCCTTAATTAACTGGACTTAATTAAACTTCTAATTTATTAAATCATGCATTCCAAAGCCTTATTTTTCCCGTTTTTCTAAAAGAGAACCGACATTTAATTAATGCAATTAATATTTTAATCACCCTGGAATATGTGTGTCTTGGACTTATGAGCTAGAACTTAATGAGGCCAATTATTAGCTAGTTTTCTATTGTTTAGTACATACTTTTAGACATTTCCAGATACTCATTTCATACATATTCCTGAACTTTACTATCTTTTTATGATCATCATGCAACTTTAACATAGTTTTAGTATATGGAAATATGATTATGGTATGCTAGTAATTGCATGGTTAAAATGTATGAATGTGTGGAATGCAGTGTAGATCTATGTTTTAATTATGTTTATTAGTATTGTGCATATGTTTATGTGAACTAACTCTTTGCAACCAAGAAGCTAGAGCAAGCAGATTGTAGCCCACAACAACTAAGAAGCGCAACCTGCAGCCAAAGGAGTTTCAAATAGTGATGCAAGGGAAGTTTCAAAATAAGAATAATGCAACAGTTGCAAAATTGGAAGCGTTTATTTATAAGGATGATTGTGAGTCACCATGTCATTTAATAAGACTATTGAAGGAGAGGAAACCTACTATGATTGAGAATCCAACGTGATTGTTTCCACAGTCCATGTTTCTATTTTACCGTTGCAACATAGTTGTAGTTGCAATCAACTTCTTTTATCTTTTCAGTTATGTTTTTTAGTTATGTAGACTTTGTCATACTCTATTTTATAGGAGAGTGTTGATTTGCATTTAGATTTCTATTTTGAGTTCTTGTTTCAATAAGACTCCCCTGCACATATGTATATTATGGTTTGGTGGTCGAGGAGAATAACAAGCATAGTAGATATAGCATATAAGTATGTTAATACAATTTTCTTCTGTTACACAAACAATACTCTTGTTTCCACTTATGTTTTTATGAATAAGATATCCCTCAAGATTTTAATTGAATTGTGAAATATTGCGTTATGCAATGAAGGAGTTTTTAGTTTACCGTTATGTTTAATTGATTTGAGAAGCTAGATTTAAGTTTATCTTGTGGAGATAGTCACTTGAGCAAGGGCCACTCAAGGTAACTATTACCCACTTTAATTTTTGCACATTTATTTGTGTTGTTACAATAGTTACTTTCATTATTGCATTTGCCTTAATCATATTCTTCATGTTGTGAATGTGGATGTAATCATGAATAAAATCTTGTCTTGTATTTCATGCTTTGTTTGTCTCAATGCATTATCCTCTAGAGCGATTCAAATTTAGCAACATTAGTTAGTTATAGAGTTTAGTTTTGACAATGAACTAGTCATAGCCTTTAGCTGTAAGTACCCATAGCAATAGTTCTAGATTCAATTCTTTTTACTATTATGCAGTTTATGTTTTCCACATGTGTAAACACCTATACTAGGATGATATAGGTAGTGTAGAGTCTCTAGATGCACATATAGTGCCAACATCATCACATACTTACATTAGCCCTAATTGTTAATTAGATGGAGTCTTTACAAGGGTTTAGTGGACTACTCAATTAGACACCCCCTTTGAATTCTGTGAATATCACCAAGTTTACTGAACATTAGTTGGGCCTTACATTTTTGGCACCGTTGCCAGGGATGGTGCTCCATTTAAAGATTCATCTATGTTATTTCAAGCTTTCTTAGTTTAAGTATTTTGTTTCCAACATTAGGACAATTAGTTTTTTTTTTTGCTTGATTAATAGTTGCTAAGGGGCAACAACCTGTATTAAGTCAAAAAAATATAGGTACATTGATTTCATCGTTTAAGCTCCATCCTTGAAATATTCTATCCATCCCCATACTTATAGATAGTGGCATTACAATCCTACCCTACTAATGTCACAACTTTACAAAATGGCCTTGGTGAGCATAACGACCACAAGCATATCACAGGACATTACAGTTGTATCTTGACCCTAGACTGACATACTAGACTGTAACCATGACCATCTTTACACCGACCTACTCGGGTTTAGTCTTCATCATCTTCGACTTCCTTCCTCCTTGTGTATGCTAGGTAGTCATCTATCACAGGGCACTCAGCTCCACATGCATGATGAGCACACAAGTCTTTCCTCTTCTAGGTATTTCAGCACCCACCCTCTGACCGGTGTCTTCATCATCCGTGCAACCTTTAGTAGGAAGCTGATGCTTCTTTCTATTTTGCTCCACCATTTCTCCAATGTCGCTAGATTGAGGGATCTCATCATAGAGAATTTCTTGACCTCAACTTCATTCCTGAATGACATGTACTAATTCTGCAACATTGGCACCATAAGCTTGTCATCCACGTTGTCAAGGGCCTCATCAATCTCTCCCAGCATTGTATGTGTGAAGATCATCTGACACAACTTCAATTTGGCCTTAGAGACACCCATGTATAGAAAAATCGCTAGGAACATTGCAATTTTTTTTTGCATTTTCCCTAAACCTCTGGTGTGCTAGTAGAAACTCCTTCCCCAGGACCTTAGTTGCCCACAAAATTAATGGGTGAGACAAAACCAACAACCCTTTCAGCCTTTTATCAATGATTTCCCCATGAAAGACTTGTTGCTGCCTTGTGGTGTTGAGAAGGACAATTAGGTTTTATTCCATCAATACCAAGATGTTTACTAACATTGTGCAGGAGTTGTTGATACACAAAGTCACACCGATTGTATGCGGAGGCAATGAAACGCTTTGGGAAGATTTCTCCCCTCAACACACAAAGCTAAAGAGGATATTAGTGATCACATTGACCAAAGCGAGGGTATTCCTAAAGAACTTTCCCTTTCACCAACATCCACTGTAAATACAGAGGAGACCTTCCAAACCATGGCCGATGTAGTGGTGGATGACCCATGAAAACATGTAACTTTTGAGTTCCTCATTGCCAACCAGGAGAGAGCAACTGCTTTGAAGAATATACCTCCTTCAACATTGCTTGTCTTCTATGGTTTGGTTACTGAGGATCCATATACCTTCTTGTTTGAGTTTGATGTCTTGTGTAGAAGTTATGATTACAAAATAGATGCATACAAGCTTGAACTTGTTGAATGCACAAGATAACTAAGGGGTGGGGGGTGAATTAGTTGTACATTAAAACATCAAAACCCTCTTGAACATTCAAATCCACATCAACTCAATTAACCCTTAATTTGTTAGAATGATTTAGCATGAAGAAAAATAACAAAAACTGAAATACATCAACACCATGCACAAGAGAACACCAAATTTATGTGGAAAACCCAAGAAGGGAAAAAACATGGTGATGATTAGCTCACAATATAAAGTAATTGCAACACTGAATACAAAGGGCTCATTGCCCAAAAGAAAGAAAGGCTCACTGCCAGATTACAAAAAGTAAGAAAAGAATAAAGTTATAGTGAGAAATCCATCTCAATGCAACAAAAAAGTCCACCATAGCATCACCAACACATTCTTAGCCTTTCTGAAGATTGCAGACACCTTCTACTCATTGTTTCCAATGGTATTACTCATTAAAGATCACACATCATTTCACAAATTCATACTTCATAACTCTGTAATTCGCATCACACACTACACACTCACATTATCCATCAACATAACACTTATTTATACCTTCTTCAACCTTGAAAATATTCTCCAAGGTTGACTATGCACCTAAACCATGAAAATTAAAAATTAGGTTGGCACTAAAAATTCCTTCGGTGGAAAGGAATGAAAGTGGACCACACCACATCTTAACTCGTACTCAAATCATACATATACACCACGCCATGCTTCCAAAATCACCAAAGAAAATCCATAATTAGTGTAAACACCTAAGGTTAGCCAAACCTATGTAAACACCATTAACATTAAAGTACACTCTTCTTCAAATCCAAAGATGAGTCATGGACCACACAACACTTGAATACGATCTAGAATATTCCACAAATACTGTAAAATTCAACAAATTCCTTCGCAACAACTTTCTCTTGAAAAATGTACACACCCAATACACTCAAACAACTTTCTATACACTGTAACTCAAGAAACCACCTTGTGGATCACTAGACTATAAACAATTTCAACTGAAGGTAGATATGAACCTTATCAACACACTTCCAAAACCGCAAGACCAAAAACCAAACTACGAAAAAAAACAAAGCAAAACCATTTCTCCCAGACAACACTGCTACACAATTCACACACTGGTGAACACAACTCTCTTTGCACAACAATCCAGACCAATAAATTTTGGATATAGAACCTCTAAATACCTTTGATCAACATATCCAAACCACTCAAGCAAATTTTCAACATAGAAAAAATGTAGAGCAAAAACCAAAACACCACTTTGTATACCAGAACACCTTTGCAATACACTGTTTCCTCTTTTATTCAAATTTCTCAAAAGCACTTGGAAACCAATCACTAGAGACACATACTCATCATCATCAACACTTCCTCATCACCATTAAACCAACTACAACACTGCAACTCAACTATACATCCATAACCAGGAGCTTATTAAAGCAACACTAGAGGTTGATACCGGTAGCATTTACTAATGACAACATAATGAAACTAATCAAAGAAACATCACAAATTATCAACCATCACAAGTCATCAATGACAACACCAACTACACATATTTGTAACAAAACTGTTCAAACAACTTTGAAGGATGTTGCTTTAAGATGGTTTATGGGTTTGGGAAGAGATGCAATTCTAGATTGGAACACTATGAAGACAAAGTTCTTGGAGAAATACTAGGACTACTGTAGAGAAATTGATAGAAGAAGAGATGACATTTTTTCAGGATGTCTCAAAAATAAGATGAACCATTGGAGGACTATGTAGAAAGGTTCTAGTTCTGCTTAAAGAAGAATCCACAAAATAGGATTTCAAAAGAATTTATGAAGTTCGTGTTTTTAAGGAGTCAATGATAATTGTATGGATGACCTTAACCTTATTGGGATAGGAGATGTATCACAATTTCCTTTTGAAGAAATCTACAATGTTTGTAGGAACTATTCAAGGACCTTTACTTAAAGGACTAGAGGGGATATACCATCTTCCATCAACAAGACATCTAATAGAGTATCTAGAGTGGAATTGAGTAACCTAATGTCAAATATGAAAGAAGAAATCATAAGCCATTTGGCTACCCAATTGGACACTCTACATGTGAAGAAAAAGAAAGAAGAGGCAGAGGCAATCCTTACTGAATACTACCCTAACCGCAAACAAAGAAAAACTAATTGTAAGTGCAAAAAAGTAGCAAGTATTTTAGAGGGAAAAGTAGGGAAACCATACTTTCAAGCACTGGAGGGTGACGATGGACAATTGTTTTACATTGCACAAAGGAGGCTATGGAAACCAAGACAAGGTATGCATCAAGATCCTTTGAATTTCAATACACCATTTCCAGTTAGCAATCAAATTTTTTCTAGTTGGAACCCTTAGCCTTGGGAAAACACACAAAACCAATGGAAAAATCCTCAACAAGGCTAGAACCAACAACCAAAAAACATATGGCCACAATTTTTTTTCAAGGACCTAACTACAACCCCCAATGGCCACTACAACGAAACCAATGGCAACCTCAATGGAAAAAAGGCCAACAATGGCGAAACCAAAATTTGAATTACCAACAACCACATCTTTTGTAGCCACAACAACAAGCCATCATGCCCAATCCAACAAATCCATCATCCTAGCCACCTAGGGCACCTCAATTGCCAACCCAACTTGCACCTAACCCAAATAACAAGCCTGTTCAATAGGCCTATACTAATGAGGCTATTCAATACCCTACTTATGGGGTAGAGGTGAGTGATGTCCACCTCATATCAGTGGAAACATTGCTTGGGCCTTCATCCCATCAAATCATTGAGTTGGTAGATGAGGAACCCTTAGCAGAGACCTTGGACAATCCACCTTTGGAGCCTGAGTCAAATCAAGTCAACCAAACTAATTCAAGTCCAGAGTCTCCATTTCCTAAATGATTAGTTGTTCAAAAACATCAAAACCAAATTGAAATTGACCTATTAAGACAACTTTAGGATGTGTGTATAAAGATATCCCTCATCCAAGCCATCAAGGACATTCATATTTACACAAAAATAATGAGATACCTTTGTCTTAAAAAGATAGGGAGAAAGAGAAAAGACCCTCAGATTGTACATGTCTTAGGGAAACTTGCTGGCATTATGTTGGGAAACATAAGTGTCCCTAAGTATACAGATCCTAGAAGTCCAATGGTAGATGTTAAGATAAATGACACTCTCATCAAAACACCTTGATTGAATTGGGGGCAACCATTAATGTGATGACTAAGGAAACAATGTAGCTATTACAATTAATAACCTTAGACCTACACCCATTGTTCTACAGTTGGCAGATAGATCAACAGTGAAACCTAAGGTTATCATTGAGGACTTGGTCATAACATTGGATTCATGGGAGTACCTTGTATATTTCGTGGTATTGCAATTAAAGGCTAACCTTGTAGGCTATCCCTTTATTCTAGGAAGACCATGGTAGAAACAACCAATGCATTTATAAGTTGTAGGTCTAGAAACATGATTATCTCAAATAGAAATGTGACCAAGAAGCTGGTCCTTTATCCACCAACCCAACCTCATGCAAATTTAGAGTAGACCATTTGACATACCCTAGATGAAGATCAGTATTCCTTGCAAACTCTCATGACTATTGAACATAGCCCCTTGTTGAACAACCAATATGAGGATGATTTAATAACACACATTATATAGAATAACTATGGTAGGAACTCGCAACAACAGGATTGTCTGTCATATCTGCATGATCATCTGCAAAATATTATACTTGTTAGTTCATTATAATCAATATCCCAAATTTTCCATTCTCTATTGCCACAAAAATGTGTCCCAGACATAGGACTTGACCTTTCATTTGTACAATCAACATCCTAGACTTTAGAAATCATGCCAGGTGGAATGCTAAATGTTAGCAGTGAATTAACTGCTGAACAACAAAATTCCCTAACCACTATACTGAAGGAACACACAACCTTTGCATGGGTTTACCATGACATGAAGGGGATTGATCTATACCTATGCATGCACAAGATATACATTAGTGATGGTTTTAAACCAATCAGACAACCCTAGAGGAGAATGAACCCTTTACTAAGAGACATAATTGAAACTAAATTACAAAAATTGCTTGATGCAGATTTCATTTACCCTATTTTTGATAGTCAATGGGTATCACCTCTAGTTATTATCCCAAACACTAGTACACAAACAACAATATATGACTAAATAAACTACTAAAAATTGCATATAAATGACTAATTTTAGTCACGTGACTATTAGTGATTTATTTGTAATCAATTATAACACCACTAAATTTATGACTAAATTATTTTAGTCATTTATTTAGTCATTGATTTGGTCATTGATTTAGTCACTGATTTAGTCATTAATTTAGTCATTTATTTAGTCATGGTAGTGATTTATTTAGTCATTAATTTAGTAATTGATTGTTGTTAACTGGTTATTTATTTAGTCACAGTAGTGATTTATTTAGTCATTGATCGTTGTTAACTGGTCATTTATTTAGTCATTGATTTAGTCATTTATTTAGTCATTGATTTAGTCATATATTTAGTCATTAATTTAGTCATGTATTTAGTCCTTAATTTAGTCATATATTTAGTCATTACAAATCAAATATGTATTAATTAATTCTCACAAATTTATGCATATAAACTTCAAGTATCATAGCTATTCAAATGTTGAAGAAGCACCATGAAATGAAGACTAAAATGCTTGAACAAACATGATTGATCAGACACAAACACAAACAAATTAAAAATCAAGAGGAGCCACAACACTATTTATGAGTGGAGAAAAAACCACTCTAAAAATTTACTTCATTAAGCCTCATTGACAAATCAAAATCTCATTGGTTACATTCAATGTCTTAGTGAAATTGTACAACTTACAAACATTATATAAATAAAATACTCCTATTTTCATATACTTATATTGTTTTCCCCTTCTTTAACTGCAATCCTTTTGGAAGGGTAGCGGCCTCCTATAGGGGCTCAAACCATTTAATCCCCTTGAAAATCCATAGCTTTCCCGCTACTATTGGTTTGGCTCCTCCAAACTCTTCCTCACTGGTATTCACCTTTCACTTCTCCAATTTGGAGTTGCAGCTTGAAAATAAGCTTTCAAAATTAACACATCAAAAACTCATAAAAGTCAAATAATACAGAGGATAAAATTCAAACATTTTCTTTTCCTTTTCCAACTATGGCACCCTAAACTTAGGTGTTAGATATAGTGAATGTATTGGAATTAGATATAACATCCATCAAAAGAATACTTGGAAGTAGATTTTTATTAGATATTGTAGTTACAAGTTCCACTAATTATAACAAAGATAAATAGTTTTACCTTTCTGCATCAATTAATGCAATTTTGATAACTTTTAGAGGATCGATAATGCTAGCCTTTATCATATCAACATACTCACCTACAAGTTGCAACACAACATTAAAATTATTAATTAGACTCAATATCTAAGAAAGAAAAATAAACTTCAAACATTATCAATTTAGTAAAAAAATCATCAATTTCAAAGATCAAAGTAGCCAATGCTTCACTCTCTACATCCTTTACTACAATCAAAAGAGGCCTTTGTTTCTATGATAAATGCAACAAGAAATTATATTATTTGTCAAAACCTATCACTATGTACTTATGAACTCAAGATCATTCAAATTTTCAAACTAATCCACATGACTACCTAATTTCTTTCTATCACATACACTTTGGGTATACAAGATCATTGAAAATTTCAATTATTGAACTATAAAATTCAGCAACGCAGCGAAATTATATCTTAAGTAAAATGTAAATCAAATCAACATTACATGTCTCAGCTTATCAATTGGTGATTATTGAAGGAACGTAGAATCAAAAGATAAGGCAACTATAAGAAAGCATGTTGAGGAAAAGTATACAAAATCCACTTGAATTATTTTAAATTTCAAGGAGTTTCTCCAAACAACATGGGTTTTTAAAATGAAATGGGGACTCTTGAGTAAAATGGATCGAAAGAAACTAAACCAACTATGATAAGCACTTGAACTTGAGGATGTATTTGCAAACAAAGAGAAGGTAATGTACAAGAGAAGTATGAAAACCTTCAAAGCCAAATGTTGCTTTGGTTCTCAAGGGACTAGGTTTTAGGTCAAGTACTCCGATGAATGGATATACAGACGATTTCAATAATAGTCCCAACTATTATCCAAAATTTTAAAAGAAGTCCATTCAAGAAGCAGCTGCCTTTGGAAGAAAGAAAGAGGATTGTGCATGAGTTACCCACATTCTAGCATTCGATATTTCCACCCACAAATTTATTATGCTGGCAAACTATTCAATGTATTCCATGGACGTTTGGGATTCATCAACTGGTGAAGTAACATCTATCATAAAATAATTCTCGCAGAAGATATAGTATCCATCAAAGTATGATTGAAAGTGAGTTTTTGCACATGCCTTGATAGACATATATGCAAAATATGGAAGCATACACAAAGTACACAAAATTATTCAGTATCCAAGAGGCATAAGTTTGTATTTCTCCATATTTTAAATTGATTTGTGAAGACCATGGTGGTTGTCATTCGATGAAAATGACAGAGATAGGGAAGAAGCAACGCTAGATGCCTTTGAAACGTTTGAAAAAGGAGATGGTGCTTTGGAATTCTACTATTGAAAGAATTGATATTGTTGCGTTACCAGTAAGAAGCAAGCACATATGACTCCAAGCTGCTTGCATTCGTGTAAGAATCCAAAACATAAACCTTAAAATATTGCGGTATTGCAAGGAAGAAAATCATTGGCGAGAGAAAGGCCTCTCGGTGGAACAATATAGCATGTCCCTTTAATGCCCCAAAAAGGGAAAAGGGTCAATTTTGTAGAATTCATCGATGAGAGGATTGATCATCGAAAGGAGTTAAAACGTGGTCTCATCGATATGACAATGGCATTCTCTTGCCAAAGAATGCAATTAATGATTAAATGAATGGGATTATGGAGTATATGCTCTGGTAGACATATAGTTGGATATGATCTAGTAGACATATATGAAAGATGTGGAATCATAGAAAAAACACTTGAATTGTTTGATAGAATGCCTCAAAGAGATGTCATCTCATGGAATGAAATGATTGATTGTAGAATGTGCACAAAATGGATTTTGCAAGGAACCTCTCAAAATATTTGAATTAATGAAGCACTCTAGAACACATCCTAACATTGTAAGCTTTGCTTGGGTTCTAGGTGCATGCAGTCATGCAAGTTTAGTGGATGAGGGATGCACATACTTCACATGTTAGTAACCCTTATTGCATTAAAATTTACATATATAGTTGATCATTAGGTGTGCATGGTTGACATTTGTGACCTTTGAGGCATTTATTCAAACAGTTCACTGCCTTTTCTATGCTACCACATTTTTCATACATGTCTACCAAAGCATTTTATCAAACAATTCATTGCTATGTTGCTATGGCTAAAATCCCAAAATAGGTGCTTTCAAACAAGCTATGGATTCCAACATTGTAAGCACTCTGGAACACATCCTAACATTGTAAGCCTAAGATTTGTACTTTTACAGATAATCCCAGTACATTAATAATATATTTATATACATGCAATTATATGTTAAAATAATGCATACTTGATCTGTTCATGTGTACCACTTGAAGTTGCATTTGATATGGCCTATGCTGCTTCTTTCTTAATATCAAACTCAATAGTTTGAAGGCGCTGAACAAGAGGAGGAATGATGTTTGCATCGATCACAGCCTGAAAACCAAAATATCCATTGACAAATAGCAAACCTTAAAATAATTTAGTTTCACACCATTCAACAAAGATGCTTCTCTAGTCTAGATAACAAATAGAAATACTTGAATTTGTTCTTTGTTGCCTATGGTTATGATTGAAATGGTCCAGCAAGCTTCCTTCTTGATGCTCTTCTTGTGATTATGGGTTAGGAGAGCTAATAGGCAAGGAAGTGCTTGATTGTTGATTATGTACTGAAATTAAATGAAACACCATAACATAAGTCAATGAAATAGTACAATGACAACATCATACACTTACAAAAAGAACAATTAATAATTGATATGAAAATATAAATAAAATTTCAATATAAACTTATACCTAAGTCTACAAATCATCACCAGTTACAATATTTCCCACTTTTCAAAGAGTTAGAATAAGGACAGATGGAGAGGGATGGCTGTAAACATAAACATACATGCATTTTTTCAAAATATCCAAAACAAAGCAATTGTGCATGTTATAAACATGTATAACAGTCCAAAAATGGAGCCAAACAAATTAATCTAAGTCATACCATCCATTATATCTAGTGCCTTACAATTTAATATATAACTAGCATAGGAAAGTATTACCCAAGATATTGTTTAACATTGAAGGGAAGTAGAACACCTATCTCTACCATAACAAACAAACTATCACACTTACAACAGGAGCTCAACAAGCCTATGATAGACACCAACCTCAATCATAGCTTGAATTTTATCATTTATCCCATCCGAGAGATAAGACAGAGCCCAACAAGCATCTGTTAGAACTTCTTCATCATTCAAATGAATAAGCCACTCAAGCATAGGTAGAGCAAGCTTTGTCTGAGGGAAAAACATAATTCAACAAGTGCTTGAAACAAATATTAATACAAAAAAATTCAAGTTAAAAAAGAGGAAAGACATGGGCGGACTGATATACTTGTTCAAACATTGGTTGTGGTTTCCCTCGACAGAAATTAGAGAAAGCCCATGTTGCATTTCTCAACATTGAAAGCTTAGCATGTTCATTCAATTGAGCAAGAAGTGGCATGAGAGCACCATGAGAAAGAACTAGATCTCTACATTTTGAGGAGTCACTAGCCACATTACCCAATGCCTAGACAACCTAACAATAGGACAATAATATGTCAAAGACAATGAATTTCAAACTTTCATAAATATAGATTCAGATGACAAAGAAGAGAAATAGTTTGCAAAATTTAACCTGCTCTTGAACATCGTCACTTGGAGAACTAAGGAGTTGTACAAAAATTGGTATTGCTCGATGGTCAATGAATACTCGAGTATGACTAGATGTTCCTAAATCTATATTTGTCAATGCACATGTTGCCTCAAACTACAAGCAACAACAAAGCCAAAAAATTTAATAAGTACTTAAAGAATCCTTTTCCTGGAAATAGAAAAATAGTGTCACAATTTTTGTAAAAGATGGTGAAAACCAACAAACTCAATAGAACTCAAAAAAGTTTCTACCTTATGTTCCTCTTCTTTACCAACAAAAACCCATGCACAAAAGACATAATGATAAGATTAGCATAAAAAAGTGTTTACTTTAACAAACAAAATTTAACCTAAAAAAGTTCAAAACAAAATTGTGAATGGAACGTGAAGTTGGGGAAAGTCCCGCCTTGTCAGAAACTCTACAAAACGTGGGACCACACCCACTTCAATAACTTCCTCAATGGGAGGACTAAGCTCTATTAACAAAAACATGCATCAATCATAACTAGTGTCATGTAAGTGAAATGAAAAGTAATTCATAATCGCCTAAGTAACATAAATTAAACAAATTTACCAATTGATAGTAGCTTCCGAAATTGAGTTGTTGCTTCAAGCTACAAACTAGGATCATCAGACCATACTCTAGCTACCATAGTAGGAAGGCTCTCCAACTGACTAGATAAAGAGGAAGACAATCAAATAATGAAACAAAGCATTCAAATAGGCCACATAGAGTACTAGTTCTAGACAATACTTGAATAAATAACAAATTGGCACATACTTGCTTGTCAATAACTAAAGAACAACTACATTTTCAAGCTCCACATGATACAATCAAAATTTAGAATTGAACCAAGAATTTATAACAAACTGGAAAACAACATTGAGCATATGGGAGGGGCTACTACTCAGCATGAGGCATAGAGAAATGTAAAAGTTAACCCAACCATAAAATAAACAAACCACCACAACAACATTAAAGATCACACATAGTAGTCAAAACCTAAAGTAAAATGAATTATCTTCCTCAAAGACCATGAATATTATCAACAATAATTTTTCAAATGGAACAAGCTCAAGTCATGAATTCTTGAGGCTTTCATGGTGGAGAGATGTGTTCAATTTCCTACAAAAAATTAAATAGATAGACTACCACACTCATTTGCTGCTGAAGCAACCCAACGAACAAGGCCAAGTGAGTATCTTGGGCAAACATGATGGTAGAAATACCCCTTGATCAAGTCATCTAAGTTGAATGGAAATATCCCACAAGGAAAATATATCCTAAAGAAGACTATATACAATACATTCAACCTACCATAAAATAAACCAACTTCCCTAATAGTTCTAAAGGTCATACATGATAATTTGCACCAAATATAAAAATAAACACTTCCACCAATATCATAAGAGAAAGAATTCCACTATAAATTATCATCACAACACTTAATGTTCAATTTGAGTCCCCTCGAGTGTAATACTGCTACAATTTTCTTTGTGCCTCTATGAATATGAAGGAGGGTTTATATGCATTTGGGATATTTTCTTGAAAGGAATCTACCATTTTTTTTGATTTTTTCCCTATGTTTTGTGGCTCAACCACATTTTAGTGTTCAGACCTCTTGTATTTCATGTTCTTACAAACATGGCTACTATGATCTAAATTATTAGTGTTTTAAAATCCCCCAAGGATGACTATGTTATCTCTTGTGATCATGCCAAGAACTGAGATAGGATTGCCCCCTACATTAATGAAATATATCCTAATAATCCCCATAGGGATCTTTAAGGTGCATTGGCTACTCCCTTGCTATGAGCTATCTTCTTTGAAAATCAACTAGTGAAAGTCATGGTCTCTGGAATTCTCAAATGACAACTTAATACATCCTTGATTCTACTGCTTCTACTTATATTTGCTAGGAAACTTGAATTCAAAAAATGAGGTAGCTTCTCTCTATGGGGACAATGATCATTCAAACAACTATGATGCACATGTAACACATAGAGCTTTGATGTGCCAAAGTTATATTTTTTTCATTGTTCTTTGGTAGGCATTACTTTTTTGAAAGGATGAATGCTAAGAATCAACAAAACTATTGGGAAATGGAAATGATCTAGCTAAGAATATGATGCAGTAAAAGGAGGATAAACACAAACTTCTCAACTCAACCAGGCAGTGTTCACATGATTCATGCTTTCTTGGATCATTCAGAGCATTCTTGGCAATAACACAATTGAGGAATCAAACAATATAACACTTAAACTAGCTCTTGATGGACCCTTCACAAGGTGATACCAACCTATTCAAACTCACAAAATCCCACAAGCAACTCAGATCCTTCATCAATTAATTTTTCCCTTGTGACTATCCTAGGCTAGTAGCCTTGCAATAAGGTCTACCAGACCATATATCTTGAACCAGATCAGCAAATTGAATTCCACACATATATTTAGATGCCCCTTAATATGTTTAAACACATATAAAAAGATAGGATAACTTTGTTTTGTAACAACACTCATAAAAATGGATTAGTGTTATGCAATTTACGCCTGTTTAGACTTCTTGAGATTGATCAAACCTATCAACATTGACACCCACAACTAAAAGGGACTCTCTGTCCTTCCCCATAGTTTCATTAGCATGAAATACACTTCAACAAATGATTCTTGAAGGATTTTATAATAATTAACCATAGGAACTCAAAAATACACTCTTACCTCAACCTTGACTATGACAGTCACAATTTTCCATGACAATAAGGTGATTATAAACACTGAATTTCTTTTGATTTCAACAAACCCCACGTTGAAGAGGGACCAAATCACATCTAAAACCATTCCCAAATATTTACTACCTATAATGAGCCTTTGATTCACTAGTAAAGCATCGTAAAACCATCAAATCTGTCTTTACTAGTCTGCCACACCTAAGAATAGAGAACTAGGGCATCATGATTTCAATAGCAAACCATAACTCCACAACCTGAAAACTTAGGACATGTAAGTATACCCATTGAAGAACCATTTCACTTATTCTCAACAATTTCCACCAGCTAAAATCATAGAAACACAATTAAATTTGTCCACTGTTTACCCTAATGTAGGGTTTTAGGCATCTTTCACAAAAACCACAACATCTCTTACATTACTCAATAAAAAAGAATGAAACTTGTTGCAAAATGGTGCATAAGCACTTGTTTGATTTCTTGCCTCCATGAGGCCATTTGTAAATAGTTGCTCTATTTTGTGTATTGGGTCTTATAATAAGGTTTATAAAACTATTTTAGAGGTGTTTGATTCTTAAGAAGTCATATTTTAAGTCATTTGTCAAATAATGTTTAATGTTGTTCCATATTGTAAAAATTGTAAAAGTTGCTCAAGAAAGTTGTCAAACAACTTGTCAAAAAGTGTCATTAAGGTGTTTTGTCAACAAACTAATCAAAAGGTAGTTGAAAATGGTTGGTTTTGGTTGGAAATGTATAAATACACCCTCAAAAATTCTAATTGGGGGTTGGAGACATTATTTTTGAAGTTTGATGAATGGCAACCTCAAGTTTTGTGTGCATTTTCTGATTTTTACATTGTTTCTAGGCTGAAGTTGTGATTTGTATGGCCTAGTATGGACTCAAATAATGGAGTATAATATATGGATGGAAAGGTCTTTGTTTCTAGTTTCCAATTCGTTTTATCTCATTGAATTTTATTGAGTTTTGTGGAAGATATGACTATTTTGGTGAGACTTCCTATTCTAACAATATTGTGCAGAATTTACAGTCTAAAAAATATGTGGTACGGATTGTAAAGTCTATATTTTTGATATAAAACCAATTTAATTTTGTTTCCATGTGAATATAATTTCATTTTCTTCAAGTCTCATCAAATTTCATTAAGATTTGAATAAGTTATGACCATTTTTGTGAGGGAAGGTCTGAACCCTACCGAGGGTTTGCCGTTTTGGGAAAAATCCAATAACTTTCTTTTCCATCGTTGGATCTTCATAAAAAGTGGAGGAAAAGTCTATAGATATGTTTTATTTAGTCTCATTAGAGCAATTGGATTCATTTTTTTTTTGTGGAAGTTATTAATGACTATTCATTGCATTAAATTGTGGGCCGCTATGGCTATGTTTCCAATGTGATATACAATGCCTAATAGCATGTGTTATACAAATATTGTTTTGGATTATTATTGAAAGTTTGTGAGATGTGTTGTTGAATCCTCCTAACTTTGCATAAAATTGGTATCAGAGCCTAAAGATGCTATGGGAAAGTTGTTTATGGTTTGTGTGTGTGGTTGTTGGTAGGTTGGTGTAGTGAGAAAGTCCAAGAGACTAGGGAGAGCAAAGTGGAGACACCTAGGTGAGGCAAAGAGTTGAGAAGCAAGGAGGGAATTTATTGTGAAGATGGATTTGTTGAGAATATTGGAAAGATATTTGCATGCTGAGGATTCACGAAGGAAGAAGAAAAGAGAGGAAAAGAGTTGAGAAAGATGGAGAGAAAGAAGGAAATACAAATAGAGTTTGAGAAAGCCTTGGAAGAGATGAACAAAAGGGTGGAAAGATTAGCCAAAGAAAACTAACTTCTTAAGGAAGCACTAAGGAGTTGGAATATACCAATGTAAAAGAGGTTAATATGGCCTCTAAAGAAGATTATGAAGAAGCAAAGAAAATAGAAGAAGGCATCAAATGAGGCAGAGGTAAAGTTTGAATCTACTGTTCAAGTTTAGCAAGGTAAGTTACAAGTTGAGATGCATGATATTCCGATTGTATTTGAAGATGAATGAAATTATTTGTTGGTTAATGAACATGTTGATGTTGAGATTAATGATATGGTTGTTGTTGGTACTCAAGTAGTTGATGAACAAGTTGAGAAGGTTGTTGATGTTATTGATAACCTTGGTATTGATACTCAAGTTGATGATGATAAAGTTGTTGATAACATTGATGTTGAAATTCATGATCAAGTTGTTGTTGATAATATGGTTGCTAATAAATATGTTGTAGATTTGTTTGCTAATGAGGTATGTGAAGGTTTGCAAGAGTATGATGCAGGTTATGGTTATGGTGAACATGTTGCTATATGGTACTCTAATGATGAAAATGAAGATGTAGATGATGCTACTGAGGTTTATACACAAGACATGGAGTTTTGGAGCCTAGAAGTTGAGAAGATGATGGAGAAGAAATGGTATAAGAAGAAGAGGAAGAAGGACCCATGGATAATTTACAAGATGAAAGACAAAGTGCAAAGGAACTAGAATATTAGGAAGAAGACAATTCAAAGGGGCTTAAATTCTTTTTCCCTCGGGAATTTGGTGTAGGAGCACCTATTTGATTTCTTGCCTCCATGAGCCCATTTATAAATAGTTGCTCTATTTTGTGTATTGGGTCTTATAATAAGGTTTATAAAACAATTTTAGAGGATTTTGGGAAGTCATATTTTAAGTCAAAATAATGTTTAAAGTTGTTCCATATTGTAAAAATTGTAAAAGTTGTTCAAGAAAGTTGTCAAGCAACTTGTGAAAATGTGTCATTAAGGTGTTTTGTCAACAAACTAATCAAAAGGTAGTTAAAAATGGTTGTTTTTGGTTGGAAATGTATAAATACACCCTCAAAAACTTGAATTGGGGGTTGGAGACATTATTTTTGAAGTTTGATGAATGACAACCTCAAGTTTTGTGTGCATTTTCTGATTTTACATTGTTTCCAGGCTGAAGTTATGATTTGTACGGCCTGGTATGGACTCAAATAATGGAGTATCATATATTCATGGAAAGGTCTCTATTTATAGTTTCCAATTATTTTTGTCTCATTGAATTTTATTGAGATTTTTTGGAAGATATGACTATTTTGGTGAGACTGCCTATTCTAACAATATTGTGCAGAATTTACAGTCTGAAAAATGTGATGGTACGGATTGTAAAGTCTATATTTTGGATCTAAAAACAATTTAATTTTGTTTCCATGTGAATCTAATTTTATTTTCTTCAGGTCTCATCAAATTTCATTAAGATTTAAATAAGTTATGACCATTTTTGTGAGGGCAGGTCTGAAACCTACCTAGGGTTTGTAGTTTTGGGAAAACTTCAATAACTTTCTTTTCCATTGTTGGATCTTCATAAAAAGTGGAGGAAAAGTATATAAATATGTTTTCTTCAGTCTCAAAAGAGTGATTCGATTCATTATTTTTTGTGTGGAAGTTATTAATGATTGTTGATTGCATTAAATTGTGGGCTGCCATGGCTATGTTTCCAATGTGATATACAATGCCTAATAGCATGTGTTATACAAAGATTGTTTTGGATTATTATTGAAGGTTTGTGAGATGTGTTCTTGAATCCTCCTAGCTCTGAATCAAATTGGTATCAGAGCCTGAAGATGCTCTGAATTTTTTTTTGTGGTTTGTGTGTGTGGTTGTTTGGAGATTGGTGTAGTGAGAAAGTCCAAGAGACTAGGGAGAACAAAGTGGAGACACCTAGGTGAGGTAGAGAGTTGTGAAATAAGGAGGGACTTGTTTGTGAAGATGAATTTTTTGAGAATATTGGAAAGATATTTGCAGGCTAAGGATTCACAAAGGAAGAAGAAAAGAGAGGAAAAATATTTGAGAAAGATGGAGAGAAAGAAGGCAAGACAAATATAGTTTGAGAAAGCCTTGGAAGAGATGAGCAAAAGGGTGGAAAGATTAGCCAAAAAAAATGAAATTCTTAAGGAAGCACTAAGGAGTTGGAATATACCAATGTCAAAGAGGTTAAGATGGCCTTTAAAGAAGATTATGAAGAAGAAAAGAAAACAAAAGAAGACAACAAATGAGGCAGAGGTAAAGTTTGAATCTATTGTTCAAGTTGAGCAAGGTAAGTTACAAGTTGAGATGCATGATATTTCGATTGTGTTTGAAGATGAATGAAATTATTTGTTGGTTAATGAACATGTTGATATTGAGATTAATGATATGGTTGTTGTTGGTACTCAAGTAGTTGATGAACAAGTTGAGAAGGTTGTTGATGTTACTGATAACCTTGGTATTGATACTCAAGTTGATGATGATAAAGTTGTTGATAACATTGATGTTGAAATTCATGATCAAGTTGTTGTTGATAATAAGGTTGCTAATAAAGATGTTGCAGATTTGTTTGCTAATGAGGTATATGAAGGTTTTAAAGAGTATGATGTAGGTTATGGTTATGGTGAATGTAATCAAGGGATTTCTTTTAGGTTTGATTAGGAGTGTTAGCAACAAACAATAAATGACAATGAAACCCAAAGATCTTACAAAACACAAAGGAAGTAAAACACATAACGATTATACCTGATCGCTGATACTTCCATGATTCACTTTTGTAATACCTTCTTGCTTGGTGGATAATACTTTGCCCTCAGATCCGTCGTGCGAGCAAATCTGCAAATGCCTAAGTCCTACACCAAACTTTGAAGGATTTATGCTATGTCTAAATGCCTATGCCTATGACTATAATTGTCAATGTCTATGCCTAAACAAATGCCAAGACTTGATCAAATGACTATAATAAATATTCAAATTGCATATGAAAACTAAGTGTGCAAGTGAATAAATGCCTATAATATGTCTATGTAAAATGTCAGCATGTCTGTGTGTCATCGAAAAGTGAGAGAAAAATGGCATTTTATAGAAAATGTCATTTTGAGTGGACGAACGAGATTAATTGATGATGAGGACCTAAAATGAGAGGTCCAGATTAAATATGAGAATCCCTAATTAGGGTTAGGGAAAATCCTTAATTGAGCGGTTAGAATAAAATCTGGAATGTCGGATCGACGGTGGAGAATAAATAGGAAACTAATTAAAGAAAATAAAGATTTTTGAAAAATCAAAGAAGATAAGATTGCTGATTTGTGAGATTGAAAAATCAAGAAGATAAGATGTGGGTGAAGATTGATTTAGAAAATCAAAGAGTCACTTGATTACCAATTTTTGGAAGATTAGTTACTATTTTGAATTAAATTAATTCAAAATAATGATTTTAGGATAATAAATAATCTTTTCAATTATTTATCAAAATGGACTAGGTAGTTTAGATTGAGATGACATTTTAAATAATTTAATTTATTTAAAATGAGAAAGAATAATTGGCAATTAAATAATTAAATTTAATTATTTAATTTCTTGGAATAAGACTAATTAATTAAATAAATTAATCAATTTATTTAATTAAGACGATTAGTGACATATTAAATAAATAAATGTAATTTATTTTATTTAATAATAGGAAAATTAAATGAAGGGAAATTAAATAAATTAAGAATTTATTTAATTAAGGGAAGACTTAGACAATTAATGGCGTATTTAATAAATAAATAAAATTTATTTATTTAATAATCATGAAGAATAAAATGACATGAATTAATTAAATAACTATGAATTATTTAATTAATAATTGAATGTGGACCAAGGACATAATTAAATGTCATAATTATGCTAGAACGAAAGTGGTAAAAATGAAGCTTGCAGGCCTAGGTCATTTTTAGGTGTCTACAGTGAACATGTTGCTATATGGTCCTCTAATGATGAAAATGAAGATGTAGATGATGCTACTGAGGTTTATACACAAGACATGGAGTTTTGGAGCCTAGAAGTTGAGAAGATGAAGGAGAAGAAATGGTATAAGAAGAAGAGGAAGAAGGACCCAAGGATAATTTCCAAGATGAAAGACAAAGTGCAAAGGAACTAGAAGATTGGGAAGAAGACAATTCAAAGGGGCTTAAATTCTTTTTCCCTCGGGAATTTGGTGTAGGAGCACCTATTTGATTTCTTGCCTCCATGAGGCCATTTGTAAATAGTTGCTCTATTTTGTGTATTGGGTCTTATAATAAGGTTTACAAAACCATTTTAGAGGTTTTTAATTCTTAGGAAGTCATATTTTTAGTGATTTGTCAAATAATGTTTAAAGTTGTTCCATATTGTAAAAATTGTAAAAGTTGCTCAAGAAAGTTGTCAAGCAACTTGTGAAAAAGTGTCATTAAGGTGTTTTGTCAACAAATTAATCAAAAATTAGTTGAAAATGGTTGGTTTTGGTTGGAAATGTATAAATATACCCTCAAAAACTCGAATTGGGGGTTGGAGACATTATTTTTGAAGTTTGATGAATGGCAACCTCAAGTTTTATGTGCATTTTCTGATTTTTACATTGTTTCCAGCTGAAGTTGTGATTTGTATGGCCTAGTATGGAATCAAATAATGGATTCTAATATATGGATGGAAATTTATCTATTTATATTTTCCAATTATTTTTGTCTCATTTAATTTTATTGAGTTTTGTTGAAGATATGACTATTTTGGTGAGACTGCCTATTCTAACGATATTGTGCAGAATTTACAGTCTGAAAAATATGATGCTATGGATTGTAAAGTCTATATTTTTGATTTAAAACCAATTGGATTTTGTTTCCATGTGAATATAATTTCATTTTATTCAAGTCTCATCAAATTTCATTAAGATTTGAATAAGTTATGACCATTTTTGTGAGGGCAGGTTTGAACCCTACCTAGGGTTTGCAATTTTAGGAAAAATGCAATAAATTTCTTTTCCACCATTGGATCTTCATAAAAAGTGGAGGAAAATTATATAAATATGTTTTATTTAGTCTCACCAGAGGGATTGGATTCATTAATTTTATTGTGGAAGTTATTAATGACTGTTGATTGCATTAAATTGTGGGCTGCCATGACTATGTTTCTAATGTGATATACAATGCCTAATAACATGTGTTATACATAGATTGCTTTGGATTTTTATTGAAGGTTTGTGAGATGTGTTGTTGAATCCTCCTAGATTTACATCACAAAATAAAGAAAATTCAAACCACTAACATATCTAATCAATCTCAGGCCATGATCAGGGCCATATCTTCTGTATAAAGCATCAAAACAGGGATGAAGGCATGG